>JAWKAJ010000447.1:0-13865 GCA_033816785.1 Picus viridis
AGTTATGGCTGTTGTTCAATGTACAGTTGAAGTAAATCGCATGCGACACAGCTTAAAGATTAGAAAACATCAAGAAGCATCGCCCGTTAGCCGCAGCCTGAATAGATGTTCAGTTCTTTCTCCGCCACTAATTACTCTGTTTAGTTCAATAACAATGAAATATCAAATATTATTATGTGTTGTTATTGTGCATTGTTATTATGTTTCATTTATAACATTAACCTGAAAAGTAGTATACAATCAATTTGTATACTGTCGATATATTTGTTATACCTAAATTTGGTTCATTTTTTTATGGAATTTTTCAAACATGAGAGTTTCTGATATTCAGTATAGCAAGCAACACCTGTTCCTTATCCATTTGTCATTACTGATCTAATATTGGCTAAATGTTCATATATTATTTAATGTAATTAAAATAATTCTTAAATTAAAAATGGCATAAAAAGGGCAACATATAATTAGAGCAACCTGATTGTATCTTTTATGTGTTATTTACAGTGTGAATCATTGGGTTGGAAGAGACCTCAAAGTCTAGTCCAACCATTTACCCAGCACTCGACATGTCCTGCTACTTAAGTTCATTATACTACTTAAACACCTCCAGGCTCACTCCACCACTCGCCCCGGGCAGATTATCCAATGTTTGGTAATTCTCTCGAAGAAACATTTCTAACATCCACACGGAACATACCCTGGAACACTCGAAACCGCTCTCTAAATTTCACTTGACACCAAGGGGAGAAGAGGCCGCCCCCTACCCCAACCTCCTTTAGTTGCAGAGAGCGGGGAGGTCTTCCCTGCCTTCCTCTTCTCCAGATTAACAACTCCACCCATAGTCAAGGTGCCCAGGTCTCACATCATTGCCCTCTCTGATCAGCCACTGTACTCAATCTCTCCAAGTGAGCACCCAGAACCGACACATTCAAGATACAGTACAGGTGATCACTCTCTGTTCTTGCAATACAGTGTTTCTAATACAACAGGATGCCATTGGCTTCTCTTTGGCCACTCCACAGTCCTCATGTTTAGCTTTCAATGCTCCCATTGTTTTCTGAAGGATGCTAATGCTGTGGGAGCACAAAGTGTCCCGCACCGCGAGACAGGTAGACAATGTGTCCATGGCTCCTTCCTCTACTAGCACATCACTTTATTGTCAGGCAGACCCGAAGTTTCATGTTCACATTCTGACTGATTCAGTCACTGATTGTCTTGTAGGTGCCATGAGCACTTAACCTGTTTCCATGACGGCTCAGACTGACAGTCTGTAGGCTCACTGGAACTGTGGTTCCCGACACTACTTGTCCTCCAGAATTCTCATGTTTCACTCCATATATATCCATATGTGGACACTTACTGTCAGTGATATTACCCCAGTGATACTCCAGCGCGCAGCTGAGAAGCAGCAGCGAGGGGCTCGAGAGATGCTTTCCCTTTGCAGCTCTGCTGAGGCTGGTGAGCCTCGGGACCTCCTGGAGAGGGGGAGAGGGGCGGCAGGCTGCAGTCTCCCGAGGGGCAGTGACATAAGCAGGGGAGAGAAACCGCTGGCAAACCAGCGCTGGGCAGCTAAGCAGCAGGCAGCAGCGAGGAGCCGGGCTCGAGAGCTTTTCCCCTTTGTGCTTCCTGCTTTCGGGAGGCAAGGGGCTGAGTGGCTCGACCTCTGGGAGATGGGCCCGGGGCCCACGTGCCTGTGGCAGTGACATAGCAGGGGACCGCCGGCAAACCAAACACTCAGCGCGTGGCTGGGTGCGCTTTGTGGAGCCGCCTCAGCCTCCTTACCGACTGGGAAAAAAAAAAAAAAAAAAGTCGGGTGGCGAAGGGATGTAGGTGATGACTACACTGCACTATGTTACTACTAGAGGTGCTTTATGTGTGGTGAGAGAATCTCCCACTCACCACAAACCCACAGCAACTCAGCCGGAGCAGAGAAAGCTGAGGCTTACAAGCAGATATATGGAATGCAATGAATAGCGTACAAAAATATACACATTTACACATATACAGAAATATTTTTACAGCAAAGTATAATACAGTGCAGCCTTCCCAACTTTCTGGGCCCGCTTCCCTCCTCCTACCTCCCAAAAAGGGCTAGAGAGAGAGTTTGTGAAGGTAATTTCAAAGGGGAAAACTTTGTTAAAAACTCAGCTGCAAAGTGCCATTTTCTTATCTGGTTTCAGAATCAGAGAGTGGTGAAATCTGCCAGCGCCAGCAATGGGTGTCCACTGCAACCGGATTCCCCGAGCCCGAGCACACCAAACAAAAACTACAACTAAGTCCCACCATGAAATTGGAATTAGCATATCATTGTTTTCATCAAAATTATTTACCCAGAGGCTAGGAGTCCCTTTTAAAGGCACCGTCATTAATCCACTCCCTGCTAAACAATTTCATTGGTTGTCCATTCAACCCAAAACAACATCCACAGTTTGTGGGTAGCTCATAGTCACTCCCGCTGTGTACGATTCAGAAGTCCAGAAACAAGAGAATGGAAAACAGTTTATCTCTCGCAGGCCAGGACTTCAGTTGACTAGTCAGGGTTCTCAGGCCTGTGCACCGTGGATTTCCTCAGATTCTTCCTGGGCGATGCAGAACACCCTGAAATAAATTTTCGTTGCTGCTTTGTAATACACCGAATTCACCATTTCCTCTTGCATTAATTATGTGGACAATCTTCAGCTGAAAAACCACTTCTCGGACAGGTTTAGCCTCCTGAGGGAGAAAATACCCAAACAGTTTCCTAACAGGTTCTTTCTTATCAATTGTCACTTCACTTTGTAGCAGAGAGATCCAGCTCGTTCACTGAACCCTATTATTTGCCAGCTGCAGCAGCTCCCAGTTTTTCAGGTTCCACTTCCATGTCTTTTAGAGTGTTCACAGCCCGTTGTAGCGCTCACCTTTCGCCGGTGGCAGTAGGGACACCATTCTCTGCCGTGTTTGGCCCAGCTCTGTTAGAGGTTGTTTTTGAATGAGTTCCGTTTCTGATTGCCTCTGAGTTCCCCCCACATGCCCAGTCCGAGAATGGTGTTGGGTGCGTGCGTGTGGTACTGCTTCACCATCCAGTGTTCCCTTACCATAGTAAAGCACAGTTATCAGAATGGAACGTAGAGTGATGTGTCAACTTTGCCAAGCTTCACCATACTTGACATTTGACCGTTTTTGCCTGCTTAATACACAAATGTCGCTGTCATGGATGACTTGTGTGATGGATCCATGGTGTCTATGGATCTGTCGCGCGTTCACTGGTGGTGTCTCTGCCTTGATGTCCTGACGGTCGGTGAGTTCATCGAAGCAGAATATCCACTGGTTTGTGAGATCAAGATCAGAGTCCATACTGGATGCTTGTTAGATCTGCCTGATGTTTGTGTTGTTGTCCCTCAGGCTTTGCCTAGAATGTATATCATGTTCACTCTCCTGAATTCTCGACTGTCAGTAATGTTCCGCCACAGGTCGTTTCCCTACTGTCCACTCTTCCAGTTTTTAGTTACCCTTACATATACATCCAGAGTCGGAGATTTTTGCCATTCACGCTACGTCGAAGCTGACAGTTTTACCTCTGCGAACTGACTGGATTCTCCTTCTCCATCCTCTGCTTCTGCAACTACGACGCAGCTGGATCTCTCACACTGCAGACTTCCACCTTAACTGGCTCCCGACAAGACGAAGCAGGAACCGCCTGTGAACAAAGCATATTTCTTTTCATCATCAGATAGGTCATCAAGGAGGAGCTCAGCATGAGCCACTCTCCTCTGGAGGTTTAGTACAGTTGGTATCTTCAGGCCAACTTGAGATCACCTCCACTAGACCAGGTCTTCAAGATTTCCCATCTCGAGCTCTCTGTGTTATCAGAGCCAATCCACCTAGACCAGGTGGAATCTGCTTGCACGATGTGGTGTGGAACCTTGCCTTTGACATCCATCAAAACTGGCAATCTGGGAGCTAAGAGAAGTTGTGATTCAGTCTCCAATTACTTCAGAAGCTGCTTTCACTCCTTCATAGGGCAGCTAGAATCTCTTTCTCGTTGATAGTATAGCCTCTGAACCTCTGTGACTGACTCCAGACCAAGAGGTCATCGCAGCCTCACCTGGAGCTGCCTCAGCACCAGGTTGACCATTGTCACCGCAGTACGCAAATGCTCTTAATGTCTGGACCATCTCGACAGGTCCCAGACCCATTGCTTGCACTGCCTCTTGCTTTATCTGGTCAAAGGCTGCTTGTTGTTCAGTGTCCTCAGTACCGGTTTCTCTCGAGTCATCATACAGCAGGTTTCACATGACTGCAACTAGAATGCAGTCTCAAAATCCCACTATCCCCAAGAAACGTAGAGTTTCTGCTTGTTCATGGGATTTGCCATGGTAGAGACTCGTTACCACATCCACTGGAATGTGTCGGCTGCCCATCCTGCCACCGCACTCCGCAGAAACTGGATCTCTCTGGCAGGTCCTTTCCTTGTCTCGCTTGATGGCAAAATCTGCATTCAGAAGAATGTCAATGATTTTGTTACCTTCTCAGACTTCCTCAGCAGTTTTACTCCCAGACGATGTCATCGATGAATTGATGTACTTCTGAGCACCACCTTCCTCCAGAGCATCGTGGATCACTGCATGACAGATGCTTGAGCTGTGGATCCAGCTCCATGGGCAACCTGTTGAAATGTACTGATTCCTCTCCAGGTGAGAGCAACTGAGGCCTGCATTCCTCTGCTATGGGAATAGAGAAGAAGGCATTAGCAACGTCTATGGCAAGCATACATTTGGCTCTTTGGATTCCAGCCTACTGAGAGTTCCATCATGTCTGGTACTGCTGCACATAGGTTACCCAGTCCAGTAGTCAGACGTCAGACGCTTCTCATTGCGCCACACTGACTGTTGAACGGTGAATGAGTTTTGCTGATGACTTCGACTCTCCAGTGACGAATCAGATTCCTGAATGGGCAACAAGATCACGGTTGGTTTGTACGCCTGTGATGCACAGCCCGAGAAGCAACCGCAATTTAATCGTCCTGAATCTTGCGTTGTCCCACAACTGCAAGTTCGTCAGAGCTCAGGTCTAACAGACAGCTTTCAGCTTTTGTCCATCAGTTCTACAGATGCTACTCCAGCCCATTTGTACCTTCTAACCTCTCGAGAAAATCAATTCCCAGAATACAAGGCGCTCAGGCCGTCACACTGTATGCTTCTCCACTGTTTGGCCAAGCTGGGTCCTGCACCTTCCACGTGACCAAATTTGCGACCTGCTTTTGTGCATAGTAGTGGTATTTCTTGATCCCGGATACTTGATGGCATATGGCGCACTGAGTCTCTGTACACTCCAAGGGCCTGCAGCTTGAAAGCCAGAGGCTCAGGGCCACTGATGCACATTATCTCAGCAGATTCTGCCATCTCTGCCGGTCCTCCCCGGCGGGGGTAGGCAGCACCCCTAATTATAGAGCATCTATGCGTGCAAGCGGCTAACCCGAGCCACCGCCGGTTGCTTCACCTGGGGAACTGTGTGGAGCCTAACATCAGGCGCTACGTTCTGCCACTTCTGCAGCCCTCAGTCTCCTGAAAGATAGCAGTTGGCCATCTCCATCGGTTCTCACAAATTGATCACGCAGAGTTATTCAAATATCACCGCACGCAGACAGGTCTTGCGTGTTGCCGACTCCGCTTTGGAATGAGCCTGTTTTGGAATGACCATCCTTGGAGGATCCTGCCATCTCCTCACAGTAGTGAGTTCCTGTATCCAGCCCGAGCCTGTGCCAATTGGGAGAATGTATTTTAAATTCATCCTTCAGCTTCTTGCATGCAATTCGCAATTTTTCCAGACAGAGCTTTCAATGGCTGAGAACCAGCACGTGTCATGTCTATCCTTCCGTTAAATCTTCATTTGGACCAGAATTGGCCAACCGTAGGAGAGCACCACCATATCACAATTTCCGCTTGCCACGTTTTGCTTTTGCCAGAATTAGGGTATGAGGAGCAAGCTTGATGAGCTTTTAGCAAGACCAGTTCTCTACAAATTTCCCATCAGATTCAGAGTTCAATGCACCATGGCACCCTTCTAACAGCAAATTCTCTCAGACGCTTGATTCCCTCATCTGTAGATTCCACGGAAAGATCACCCGGAAGGACAAGCCTCATGATGAGTTGCCATGTGGCAGTATCCACAGAGTGTTCCGTCGCAGCTCTGCCTAGATGCCCATCTGTTTCCATGATCCTTGAGAGAGTTCGTTGTTGCTGACTCGTCCAACCACCTCAGAGCTGGAGCACCTGGGATCATAGCATCTACCAAGTTGCTAGGATTGGCTCCCTACTGCTCTGATGCTCTACGCCACACTCACCTCTTCCTGGGTGACGCAATTTTCAATGTCATTCTGCCCATCTTCCTGAAGTTCTTGTCCCAATACTGTCACTTCCTTAAGAATCTGCTTAATCAGGAGTACACCTTTGGTTGTTCTGCTATCGCAATTTGCTCCTGCATTCATTCAGTGATGACACAACTCAGCTATATCTATTTTCCATCTTCAGGGTCTCTTACAGAGTTCCTCACCAGGACGCTGCTCTCCCATCAGCAGCGCCTGATGCTTGCTCCTTTTTCTCCTCGCATTTCTGTACTAACTCAGCTTACTGGAGCTGTGTTTGGATTTTACAGCTCAGCTGACAGTGCTTTTTGAGATGAGCCTTGATCGGGCTGGGCTGTGGGATCCCGGTCCTGTCAAGAATGAGAGGAAACATTTTGCCCCATTACGAGTGGCTTCTGAAATTCAAGGGGAGGTGGATGCGCACCGCTGTGTCGCTAGCCTGGGGCCTCTCTCTGCCAGAAAGCCACTGCAACCGTTCACTGATGGAATTTTGTCTAGTCGTTAACTGACAGATTCTGCATTTTCCTTTCATCACTCAGATACTCTGGGGTAGAGTTAGAGCTGCGTTTCTGCGTTTTCTTCGATCTATGCTTAATTATGTTAAGGTTTCTCTATATATCTTCTCGTACAGTTTATACAACCAGAACACTAGCTACTTATCAATAACAGCATTGCACATAATACAGTCACCCTTTGATTCTCATCACTTGCTTGGCCGTGGGATCTAAACTCCTTTATTTATGGCACAGAGTACCCGCATCCCAGCTAAGCCAGGCACCGGTCGTAAGAAGCTGAATCTTATACTTAAACCATAAATACACCTATACATCAAGGTCTAGTTTAATGTCATTCCCATGAGTACTTGTACATCAAAATGCAACAAACTGAAAAAAGACTCAAACCGCTTCTAAAGCCACTGCAGGCAATAAACTGGGCTAAATCTTTTATCCCAGCTGGACAGCAATTATCCACAGCACGCTATTGGACCGCCAATTATTATGTACCCTCCCACCCCACAGCTAACTCAGTTGCAGTGTATTTACAAAGTAAGATATGGAATGCAATATTATAATAAAAATACATTAATATTTACAATATATACAGAATATAGCACAGTATGTAATACGTGAAACCCTTCTCAACCCTCTGCGGCCAGGCTCCTCCCTTGCCCAAAAGGGTTAGAGAGAGAGAAGGAAGGTAATTAAAAGGAAAACTTTGCTGCCAGCGCATGCAAAGTTAGTTTTCTTATCTGCCAGAAGGAATCAGATCTGGTTGTTCACAGCATGGGGGAAGAAGAAACGACTGACTCCCCGACTCAAGATTCAAACACACAATCAACTTAATTAATGAAATTGAATTAAGACATCATTATTCTAATATCAAAATATTCGCCCAGAGTGCCCAGAAGTGTCCCTTTCCTAAACGTCACAGGCTGTTAAGTAAGGCTAGTAGAGCACATCACTCACAAGCATGCAGGTGTTCAGGTAGGTGGCTGCAGTGAGTGCTGGGACCTGGCACTCGATATGGAGGATGGAAGGAACAACTCCTGTGTGAGTTGTGAGCAGATCAGCGATCTGATGAGCATGGTGGCCGAACTAAAAGAAGAGGTAGAAAGGCTTAGAGCTATAGAGACAGTGAAAGGAACACTGACTATCCCCACAATCTAACTTCTACCAAACCAGAACAGGGGGTAACTCTCAGTGGAGCAGGGAGTTTGATACCTACCCATCAGCTAGCCTCTCAGCCTCCCTGCAGTAACCCACATGAGCAGGGCCAATGGGAGCAGGTCTCTGCCCGACGGAAGAAGGGCAGACGGAGCAAGCGTGCTACTTTGAGCAGCATGCTGCCTACAGTGAAGGTTCAGAATAGGTATGAGGCTCTACAGGAGGAGCAGGTCATAGGTGAGGATGAGGACTCAAGGAAGACAGAAGCTGCACCAATGACAGGTTCCCTCAGGCCAGCTATCAAAACTAGTCCAGAAAGGAAACCTCGTAGGGTCATCGTTGTAGGAGACTCCCTACTGAAGGGGGCAGAGGGCCCAATATGCAGACCAGACCCATTTCATAGGGAGATCTGCTGCCTCCCTGGTGCCCAAGTAAAGGACATAGTAGGCAAAATTCCCAAACTTGTGAGCTCTTCAGACTACTACCCACTGCTGGTCCTCAGGGGTAGTGACGATGCAACAATGCGAGGCTCACGGTCAATTAAAAGAGATTTCAGAACGTTAGGGCACCTGCTAAAGGGGTCAGGATCTCAAGTAGTGGTCTGTGCTATCCCTAACCTTGGATGAGGGAACAGGAACTCAAATCCCTGCCGATGGCATCAGTCCCTGAGCCATGAATTGACCTGTTGGCTCTTCCACAATGTTCCTCATCCATCACTGACGTTAGAGGGATAGCACAGACCACTACTTGAGATCCTGACCCCTTTAGCAGGTGCCCTAACGTTCTGAAATCTCTTTTAATTGACCGTGAGCCTCGTGCATTGTTGCATCGTCACTACCCACCTGAAAGACCAGCAGTGGGTAGTAGTCTGAAGGGCTCACAAGTTTGGGAATTTTGCCTACTATGTCCTTTTACTTGGGCACCAGGGAGGCAGCAGATCTCCCTATGAAATGGGTCTGGTCTGCATATTGGGCCTTCTGCCCCCTTCAGTAGGGAGTCTCCTACAACGATGACCCTACGAGGTTTCCTTTCTGGACTAGTTTTGATAGCTGGCCTGAGGGAACCTGTCATTGGTGCTGCTTCTGTCTTCCTTGAGTCCTCATCCTCACCTATGACCTGCTCCTCCTGTAAAGCCTCATACCTATTCTGAACCTTCACTGTAGGCAGCGTGCTGCTCAAAGTAGCACGCTTGCTCCGTCTGCCCTTCTTCCGTCGGGCAGAGACCTGCTCCCATTGTCCCTGCTCATGTGGGTTACTGCAGGGAGGCTGAGAGTCTAGCTGATGGGTAGGTATCAAACTCCCTGCTCCACTGAGAGTTACCCCCTGTTCTGGTTTGGTAGAAGTTAGATTGTGGGGATAGTCAGTGTTCCTTTCACTGTCTCTTATAGCTCTAAGCCTTTCTACCTCTTCTTTTAGTTCAGCCACCATGCTCATCAGATCGCTGATCTGCTCACAACTCACACAGGAGTTGTTCCTTCCATCCTCCATATCGAGTGCCAGGTCCCAGCACTCACTGCAGCCACCTACCTGAACACCTGCATGCTTGTGAGTGGCCTCTGTTTGGGTGCCAACTGTTCTTCTACTAGCCTTACTAGCTGCTCTTCTACTAGCCTGTGACCGGTTTAGGCTGTGCCTTTAAGAAAGGGACACTTTCTGAACACTCTGGGCGAATGTTTTGATATTAGAATGAAACAATGATATGCTAATTCAATTTCATTGGTGGGACCCGGTTGTAGTTTTTTTGTTTAGTCTTTCAGTCGGGGGAGTCAGTCTGCAGTCGTTTTCTTCTTCCCCCTGTGCTGTGAGCTGGCTCGTTTCTCTCTACGATTCCTTCTAACCAGATAAGAAAACTAACTTTTGCATTCGCTTTGAGCTTTAACAAAGTTTTCCCCTTTTAATTACCTTCTTCTCTCTCTCTAACCCTTTTGGGAAAAAGGGGTGGTAGGGAGGGAGAAGGGGGGAAAAGGCCGAACCCCCTGGCCACAGGGGGGTTGGGGAAAGGTTTCCTGTATTACATACTGTGCTGTATATTTCTGTATATATTGTAAATATTGTATATTTTTGTACATATTCATTGCATTCCATATCTGCTTGTAAAATACAGCTTTCATCTGCTTCTCTGGCTGAGTTAGCTGTGGAATTCTTTGTGTGTGGGGGGAACCTTCCTACTCCACCACATATTATTTTTAATTGGCGGTCCAACGTGCGGCTTGTGGATAATTGCTGTCCAGAAGCTGGGCTAAAAGGTTGCTTGATTTATTGCCTGCTCGAGTCGGAGTTGCAAACATGAAAGTGTTTTGGCTTTTAGAACGTTTGGTCTTTTTCAGTTTGTTCGGTACTGGTCTACAAGTACTTCATGGGAATGATTTTCGATCGCTTAGGCAGATACTTGATGTATAGATTGTATTTATGGTTTAAGTATAAGATTCAGCTTCTTACGACCGGTGCCTGGGATTCTTCTGGCTTAACAGATACGGGAATGTGACCTCCAGCACTCTGCCCATAGAGATAAAGGAGTTTAAGATCCCGGCAGGCGAAAGGGTTGTTTTAAGTGATGGCTGGAATCCAAAGGTGATTTATTTGATATGTGCAATCCTGCTGTTGGTGATAAGTAACGTGTTCTGGTTATATACGCTGTACCGAGAGAGGAAGATATATAGAGTGTCGAAAGCCTGCTTTGTAATTAAGCATAGATCGAAACGCAGAAAGCGCAGCTCTAACTCTACCCCAGAGGTATCTAGTGATGAGGAAAATGCAGAATCTGTATCAGTTAACGACAAGGCTAAAATTCCATCGGAAAGGCTGCTCTGAACGGTTCTGTTGGTGGCTCTGGCAATCAGCCAGCGGCAGCGGCAGCTCCTAACATGGCTTCCACGCCCTCGGCAGCCATTAATGGGGCAAAGCCATTTCCTCCTCCTTCTTCGGCAGGACCGGAAGTGTCCTCCACAGCAGCCGATCCGTCTCAAAACCTGTCAGCTTCTATTAAGCCAGCTGTAAATCCAAACACAGCTCCAGTTAAGCAGGTAGCTGTTTTAAGTACGAGAGGAAAAAGGGCAAAGCTGATCCAGATGCTGATGGGGGAGAGCAGCAGGATCCTGGTGAGGGAACTTCTGCTCAAAGAGACCCTGCTGAGATGGAGGAAAAGGTTTGTCTTAAAGATATAGCTGAGTTATTGAGATCATCACTGGATGGAGATGCAGGGCAAATTGCTGATAGCAGAACAACCAAAGGTGGTACTCCTGACCTTAAGCAGATTCTTAGGAGAGTGACAGTAAGATTATTGGGACAAGAACTTCAGGAAGATGAGGCAGAGGAGGGGGAGTCAGATGACATTGAGAGCTGTTCGTCACCCAGGGAAGAACTGAGGAATGTGCGTAAAGATTACATCAGAGCAGATAAGGAGCCAATCCTAGCTTGGCTTGGTAGATGCTATGATACAGGTGCTCCAGCTCTGGTGGTTGGAGACAAGTCAGCAGCTCAACTAGGAACTCTCTCAAAGGATAATGGAATAGATAGACATCTAGGCAGGACTCTCGGTAAGGTCACTCTGTGGATATGCCTTTTAATGGCAACTCTCATGAGGTATCCTTCCCGAGATGATCTTCCATGGAATGCTAAACCCTGGACTACCATAGATGAGGGAATCAAGCGTCTGAGAGAATTTGCTGTTAGAGAGGTACTCTATGGTGGCCATGAGACTCTGAATCCTGATGAAATTCCTGTAGGAACTGGTCTTGCTAAGAAGCTCATCAAACTTGCTCCTCCTAATTATGCAAATATTCTGGCAAGCAGAATTGTGGCAAGAAATTATGGTGGAGCTTCTCCTACGGTTGGCCAATTCACTGATCAAATGAGACAATTCGAGGATAGCATGACACGTGTTTCTCTGGTTTCAGCCATTGAAACTCTGTCTGGAAAAATTGAGAATTGCATGCAAGAGCTGAAGGATGAATTTAAAAATACATTCTCCCAATTGGCACAAAGAGATAATTCCAATTCTTCCTCCAGATGGATACAGGTTTCCTCTGTGAGGAATAGACGTCCTCCAAGGATGTCATTCCAGAACAGGTCATTCCAAAACAGGTCATTCCAAAACAGATCCAACCAAAACAGACCACCAAGGCAATCACGTGCGAGTATTTGGATAACTCTGCGTGATCAGTTTGGTGAGAACATGAACAGATGGGATGGTCAACCAACTGCTAATCTTTTCAGGAGACTGAGGGAACTGCAAAGTGGCAGAACCCGAGGTAGCAATACCAGAAGGGTAGCTGTTACTTCCACAGTTCCCCAGGACAACTCTAATAGCTCCAACAGTGGCTCCAGTTCTAACACTGCACACTGTGCTCATTGCACATGTGGGCATGTTCCCCATAATTAGGGGTGCCCTGCCTCCCGCCAGGGGGAGGAGAGGGGTAACAGAGATAACAGAATCTATTGGGATGTGTACATCCAGTGGCCTGGCACTTCACAATTTCAGAAGTACAGGGCCTTGGTTGACACAGGAGCTCAGTGCACCATAATGCCATCAAATTATCAGGGATCAGAAGCTATAACTATTCTGGGAGTCACTGGTGGATCTCAAGAGTTAACTAAGGTGGAGGTTGATATAAGTTTAACTGGTAAACAGTGGAGGAAGCATACAGTTGTGACCGGACCTGACGCACCTTGTATTTTGGGAATTGATTTTCTGAGAGAAGGGCGTTTCAAAGACCCTAGAGGTTAAAAATGGGCTTTTGGAGTAGCATCTGTAGAAACTGATGGACAAAAGCTGAAGCTGTCTGTTAGACCTGAGCTTTCTGATGAACCTGCAGTTGTGGGACAACACAAGATTCAGGACATTAAATTGCCGGTTGCTTCTCAGACTGTGCATCACAGACAATACAGAACCAACCGTGACTCTTTGTTGCCCATTCAGAATCTGATTCGTCACTTGGAGAGTCAGAAAGTCATCAGCAAAACTCATTCACCTTTCAACAGTCCAGTGTGGCCTGTGCGAAAGGCGAATGGAGACTGGCGTCTGACAGTCGACTACCGAGCCCTGAATGAAGTAACTCCACCTATGAGTGCAGCAGTACCAGACATGATGGAACTCCAGTATGAGCTGGAATCCAAAGAGGCCAAATGGTATGCTACCATAGACATTGCTAATGCCTTCTTCTCTATTCCCATAGCAGAGGAATGCAGGCCTCAGTTTGCTTTCCCCTGGAGAGGAATCCAGTACACTTTCAACAGATTGCCCATGGGCTGGATCCACAGCTCCAGCATCTGTCACACAGTGATCCATGATGCTCTGGAGGAAGGTGGTGCTCCAGAACACATCCAGTTCATCGATGACATCATCGTCTGGGGTAAAACTGCTGAAGAAGTCTTTGAGAAAGGTAACAAAATCATTGACATTCTTCTGAATGCAGGTTTCGCCATCAAGCGAGACAAGGTGAAAGGACCTACCAGAGAGATCCAGTTTCTGGGAGTGCGGTGGCAGGATGGACGCCGACACATTCCAGTGGATGTGGTAAATAGAGTCTCCTACCATGGCAAATCCCATGAACAAGCAAGAAACTCTACGTTTCTTGGGGATAGTGGGATTTTGGAGACTGCACATTCCTGGATACAGTCAGATTGTGAAACCTCTGTACGATGTGACTTGAAAGAGAAACCATTTCCACTGGGGACCTGAACAACAAGCAGCCTTTGACCAGATAAAGCAAGAGGTAGTTCAAGCAATGGGTCTGGCACCTGTCCGAGATGGTCCAGACATTAAGAACATTTTGTACACGGCTGCAAGTGACAATGGTCCAACCTGGTGCTTGCGGCAGAGAGCTCCAGGTGAGACACGTGGATGACCTCTTGGTTTCTGG
>JAWKAJ010000448.1:0-13848 GCA_033816785.1 Picus viridis
GAGTGAAGAAGCCAAGGGAAGGTTGGGAGCCAGGCGCAGGGGAGAGGCAATTTGGGGGGAGGGGGGCTTAGGACTTTGAGGGGGGGGCAGGAATTTGGGGAGGGTCCAAAGATTTGAGGGGGGTCAGAATTCTGAGGAGGGGGTCCAGGAATTGGGGGAGGGGTCCATGGACTCGGTGGGGAGAGTCAAGAAGCCAAAGGGAAGGGTTGGGAGCCAGGCAGGGGAGAGGCAATTTGGGGAGGGGGCTTAGGACTTTGAGGGGGGCAGGAATTTGGGGAGGGGTCCCAGGAATTTGAGGGGGTCGGGAATTTGAGGGGGGATCCAAGGGTTTCAGGGGGCTCAGGAATTTGAGGAGGGGTCCAGGAATTGGGGAGGGGTCCATGGACTCGGGGGGGAGAGTCACAGGCCAAGGGAAGGGTTGGGGAGCCAGGCAGGGGGAGAGGCAATTTGGGGAGGGGGCTTAGGACTTTGAGGGGGTCCAGGAATTTGGGGAGGGGTCCAAAGATTTGAGGGGGGTCAGGAATTTGAGGGAGGGGTCCAGGGGTTTGAGGAGGGGTCCAGGAATTGGGGGAGGGGTCCATGGATGTCGGGGAGAGTCATCAAGCCAAGGGAAGGGTTGAGAGCCAGGCAGGGGAGAGGCAATTTGGGGAGGGGGCTTAGGGACTTTGAGGGGGGGCAGGAATTTGGGGGTGAGGGGTCAGGAATTTGAGGGGGTCAGGAATTTGAGGGGGGGTCCAGGAATTTGTGGGGGGTCAAGGGTTTGGGGGAGGGAGGGGGAGTAGAAGTAAAGGGAAGGGTTGGGAGCCAGGCAGGGGAGAGGCAATTTGGGGAGGGGGCTTAGGGACTTTGAGGGGTGGGCAGGAATTCTGGGAGGGGTCCAGGAATTTGAGGGGGGTCGGGAATTTGAGGAGGGGTCCAAGGGTTTGAGGGGGGCTCAGAATTCTGGAGGGGAGGGGGTCCAGGAATTGGGGAGGGGTCCATGGACTCAACGGGGGGAGAGTCAAGAAGCCAAAGGGAAGGGTTGGGAGCCAGGCAGGAGAGGCAATTTGGGGAGGGGGGCTTAGGACTTTGACAGGGGGCAGGAATTTGGGGGAGGGGGTCAAAGATTTGAGGGGGGGTCAGGAATTTGAGGAGGGGTCCAGGGTTTGAGGAGGGGTCCAGGAATTGGGGAGGGGTCCATGGATGTGGGGGGAGAGTCAAGAAGCCAAGGGAAGGGTTGGAGAGCCAGGCAGGGAGGCAATTTGGGGAGGGGGCTTAGGACTTTGAGGTGGGGGCAGGAATTTGGGGAGGGGTCCCAGGAATTTGAGGGGGGGTCGGGAATTTGAGGGGGGATCCAAGGGTTTCAGGGGGCTCAGGAATTTGAGGAGGGGGTCCAGGAATTGGGGGAGGGGTCCATGGACTCGGGGGGGAGAGTCAAAGCCAAGGGAAGGGTTGGGAGCCAGGCAGGGGAGAGGCAATTTGGGAGGGGGCTTAGGACTTTGAGGGGGTCCAGGAATTTGGGGAGGGGGTCCAAAAGATTTGAGGAGGGGTCCAGGGGTTTGAGGAGGGGTCAGGGGTTTGAGGAGGGGTCCAGGAATTGGGGGAGGGGTCCAGGAATTGGGGGAGGGGTCCATGGATGTGGGGGAGAGTCAAGAAGCCAAGGGAAGGGTTGAGACCCAGGCAGGGAGAGGCAATTTGGGGAGGGGGCTTAGGACTTTGAGGGGGGGCAGGAATTTGGGGAGGGGTCCCAGGAATTTGAGGGGGGTCAGGAATTTGAGGCGGGGTCCAAGGATTTGAGGGAGGGGTCCAGGAATTGGGGGAGGGGTCCATGGATGTGGGGAGAGTCAAGAAGCCAAGGAAGGGTTGGGAGCCAGGCAGGGGAGAGGCAATTTGGGGAGGGGGCTTAGGACTTTGAGGGGGGGCAGGAATTTGGGGAGGGGGTCCCAGGAATTTGAGGGGGGTCAGGAATTTGAGGGGGGTCCAGGAATTTGGGGGTCCAAGGGTTTGGGGGGAGGAGGGGAGTGAAGAAGCCAAGGGAAGGGTTGGGAGCCAGGCAGGGGAGAGGCAATTTGGGGAGGGGGCTTAGGACTTTGAGGGGGCAGGAATTTGGGGAGGGGTCCCAGGAATTTTGAGGGGGGGTCGGGAATTTGGAGGAGGGGTCCAAGGGTTTGAGGGGGCTCAGGAATTTGAGGAGGGGTCCAGGAATTGGGGAGGGGTCCATGGACTCGGGGGGAGAGTCAAGGCCAAGGGAAGGTTGGGAGCCAGGCAGGGGAGAGGCAATTTGGGGAGGGGGCTTAGGACTTTGACGGGGGGCAGGAATTTGGGAGGGGTCCAAAGATTTGAGGGGGGGTCAGGAATTTGAGGAGGGGTCCAGGGGTTTGAGGAGGGGTCCAGGAATTGGGGGAGGGGTCCATGGATGGGGGGAGAGTCAAGAAGCCAAGGGAAGGGTTGAGAGCCAGGCAGGGGAGAGGCAATTTGGGGAGGGGGCCAGGACTTTGAGGGGGGCAGGGAATTTGGGGAGGGGTCCCAGGAATTTGAGGGGGGGGTCGGGAATTTGAGTGGGGATCCAAGGGTTTCAGGGGGCTCAGGAATTTGAGGAGGGGGTCCAGGAATTGGGGGAGGGGTCCATGGACTCGGGGGGGAGAGTCAAGAAGCCAAGGGAAGGGTTGGGAGCCAGGCAGGGGAGAGGCAATTTGGGGAGGGGGCTTAGGACTTGAGGGGGTCCAGGAATTTGGGGAGGGGTCCAAAGATTTGAGGAGGGGTCCAGGGGTTTGAGGAGGGGTCCAGGGGTTTGAGGAGGGGTCCAGGAATTGGGGGAGGGGTCCAGGAATTGGGGGAGGGGTCCATGGATGTGGGGGAGAGTCAAGAAGCCAAGGGGAAGGGTTGAGAGCCAGGCAGGGAGAGGCAATTTGGGGAGGGCTTAGGACTTTGAGGGGGGGGCAGGAATTTGGGGAGGGGTCCCAGGAATTTGAGGGGGGTCAGGAATTTGAGGCGGGGTCCAAGGATTTGAGGAGGGGTCCAGGAATTGGGGGGAGGGGTCCATGGATGTGGGGGGGGAGAGTCAAGAAGCCAAGGGGAAGGGTTGGGAGCCAGGCAGGGGAGAGGCAATTTGGGGAGGGGCTTAGGACTTTGAGGGGGGGGCAGGAATTTGGGGAGGGGTCCAAAGATTTGAGGGGGGTCGGGAATTTGGTGGGGGTCCAAGGGTTTCAGGGGTTCAGAATTTGAGAGGAGGTCCAGGAATTGGGGGAGGGGTCCATGGACTCGGGGGAAGTCAGTTTAAGGGAAGGGTTGGGAGCCAGGCAGGGAGAGGCAATTTGGGGAGGGGGCTTAGGACTTTGAGGGGGGTCCAGGAATTTGGGGAGGGTCCAAAGATTTGAGGGGGTCAGGAATTTGGAGGGAGGGGTCCAGGGGTTTGAGGAGGGGTCCAGGAATTGGGGGAGGGGTCCATGGATGTGGGGGGAGAGTCAAGAAGCCAAGGGAAGGGTTGAGAGCCAGGCAGGGGAGAGGGGGCAATTTGGGGAGGGGGCTTAGGACTTTGAGGGGGGGGGGGGGGCAGGAATTTGGGGAGGGGTCCCAGGAATTTGAGGGGGTCAGGAATTTGAGGGGGGTCCAGGAATTTGGGGGGTCAAGGGTTTGGGGGGAGGAGGGGAGTGAAGAAGCCAAGGGAAGGGTTGGGAGCCAGGCAGGGGAGAGGCAATTTGGGGAGGGGGCTTAGGACTTTGAGGGG
Source organism: Picus viridis (assembly GCA_033816785.1). Classification (NCBI taxonomy): domain Eukaryota; kingdom Metazoa; phylum Chordata; class Aves; order Piciformes; family Picidae; genus Picus; species Picus viridis. Next base: position 3,707 of record JAWKAJ010000448.1, read on the forward strand.
GGGGGGGGCAGGAATTTGGGAGGGGTCCAAAGATTTGAGGGGGTCAGGAATTTGAGGAGGGGTCAGGGGTTTGAGGAGGGGTCCAGGAATTGGGGGAGGGTCCATGGATGTGGGGGAGAGTCAAGAAGCCAAGGGAAGGGTTGGGAGCCAGGCAGGGGAGAGGCAATTTGGGGAGGGCTTAGGACTTTGAGGGGGGGGGGCAGGAATTTGGGGAGGGGTCCCAGGAATTTGAGGGGTCGGGAATTTGAGGGGGATCCAAGGGTTTCAGGGGGGCTCAGGAATTTGAGGAGGGGGTCCAGGAATTGGGGAGGGGTCCATGGACTCGGGGGGAGAGTCAAGCCAAGGGAAGGGTTGGGAGCCAGGCAGGGAGAGGCAATTTGGGGAGGGGGCTTAGGACTTTTGAGGGGGGCAGGAATTTGGGGAGGGGTCAAAGATTTGAGGGGGGTCAGGAATTTGAGGAGGGGTCCAGGAATTTGGGGGGGTCCAAGGGTTTGGGGGGAGGAGGGTGAAGAAGCCAAGGGAAGGGTTGGGAGCCAGGCAGGGGAGAGCAATTTGGGGAGGGGCTTAGGACTTTGAGGGGGGGGCAGGAATTTGGGGAGGGGTCCAAAGATTTGAGGGGGGGTCAGGAATTTGAGGAGGGGTCAGGGTTTGAGGAGGGGGTCAGGAATTGGGGGGAGGGTCATGGATGTGGGGGAGAGTCAAGAAGCCAAGGGAAGGGTTGGGAGCCAGGCAGGGGAGAGGCAATTTGGGGAGGGGGCTTAGGACTTTGAGGGGGGAGCAGGAATTTGGGGAGGGGTCGGGAATTTGAGGAGGGGTCAAGGGTTTGAGGGCTCAGGAATTTGAGGAGGGGGTCAGGAATTTGGGGAGGGTCCATGGACTCGGGGGAGAGTCAAGAAGCCAAGGGAAGGGTTGGGAGCCAGGCAGGGGAGAGGCAATTTGGGGAGGGGGCTTAGGACTCTGGGGGGGGGGGTGGTGTCAGGAATTTGGGGAGGGGTCGGGAATTTGGGAGGGTCTCTAGGGTGGGAGGGGGTCCCCACCTGCGCCTCCAGCTCCTTCTCGTTCATGTCTCGGTGCTTGACCACCAGCAGCGCGTTGGTGCCGGACTGCACCCCGCCCGTGCCCGGCGCTTGCTCAGCCGCACCCTGCGGGGGCCACCCGGAAGGGGAGGGTCACGACCCCCCCCCCCCGACGCCCCCAGACCCAATCGAACGCCCCCAGACCCAATCGGACGCCCCCAGACCCAAAACGGACGCCCCCAGACCCAAATGAACCCGCCCGGACCTCCGCTCCCTCCTGTCCCAACCCGAACCCCATCCTGACCTGCACCCAAGAGCTCTCCCCGGCGCTCCCAGTGCCCCCCGACGCCCCCAGACCCAAACGGACGCCCCAGACCCAAACGGACCCCCTAGATCCAAACGGACGCCCCCAGACCCAAACGGACGCCCCAGACCCAAATGAACGCACCGGACCTCCCGCTCCCTCCTGCCCCAACCCGAACCCCTCCTGACCTGCGCCCAAGAGCCTCCCCGGGGCTCAAGTGCCCCCGGACACCCCCAGACCCAAATGGACACCCCTAGACCCAAACGGACCCCCCAGACCCAAAAGAACGCCCCCAGACCCAAATGGAGCCCCCCAGATCCAACAGGACTTCCCCCCAGACCCAAATGAACCCACCGGACCTCCCCCAGTCCCTCCTGCCCCAACCCGAACCCTCCTGACCTGCACCCAAGAGCCTCCCCGGGGCTCCAAGTGCCCCAGCGCCCCCAGACCCAAACGGACGCCCCCAGACCCAAATGACACCCCCCGCGACCTCAAGAGCCTTCCTCGTGCCCTGGGACTTGTCTCAGGCTGTCCCCAGTGCCCCCAGACCCTTCCCTCTCTCCCCACTCCCTCTCCCCCACTGCCTCCCACTCCCCTCTCCCAGTCCCTTCCCACTCCCTCCCACTCCCCCTCTCCCTGCCTCCAATCCCCTCCCCAGTCCCTTCCCCTCCCTCCCACTCCCCTCTCCCTGCCTCCCAATCCCCTCCCAGTCCCTTCCCTCCCTCCCACTCCCCTCTCCCTGCCTCCCCAATCCCCTCCCAGTCCCTTCCCTCCCTCCCACTCCCTCTCCTGCCTCCCAATCCCCTCCCAGTCCCTTCCCTCCCTCCCACTCCCTCCCAATCCCTCCTACTCCCTCCCCAATCCCTTCTACTCCCTCCCAATCCCTTCCCAGTCCCTCTCACACCCTCTCACTCCCTCCCAGTCCCTCCCAATCCTTCCCCCTCCCCCCAATCCCTTCCCTCCCTCCCACTCCCTTCCCACTCCCCCCAATCCCTTCCCACTCCCTCCCACTCCCTTCCCACTCCCCCCCAATCCCTTCCCACTCCCTCCCACTCCCTTCCCCTCCCTCCCAACCCCTTCCACTCCCTCCCAACCCCCCCTCTCCCTCCCACTCCCTTCCCTCCCTCTACTCCCTTCCCACTCCCCTCTACTCCCTTCCCACTCCCTCCCACTCCCTTCCCACTCCTCTACTCCTTCCCACTCCCTCCCAATCCCTTCCCCACTCCCTCCCACTCCCTTCCCACTCCCTCCCAATCCCTTCCCACTCCTCTACTCCCTTCCCACTCCCTCCTCCCTTCCCACTCCCTCCCAATCCCTTCCCTCCCTCCCACTCCCTTCCCACTCCCCTCTAACCCCCTTCCCACTCCCTCCCACTCCCTTCCCACTCCCTCCCAATCCCTTCCCACTCCCTCCCACTCCCTTCCCTCCCCCCAATCCCTTCCCCTCCCTCCTCCCCTTCCCACTCCCCCCAATCCCTTCCCCTCCCTCCACTCCCTTCCCACTCCCTCCCAATCCCTTCTCCCCCCACTCCCTTCCCACTCCCTCCCACTCCCTTCCCACTCCTCACTCCTTCCCTCCTCCCAACCCCTTCCCACTCCCCTCCCAACCCTTCCCACTCCCTCCCACTCCCTTCCCACTCCCCTCTACTCCCTTCCCACTCCCTCCCAACCCCCTTCCCTCCCTCCCCCACCCTTCCCACTCCCTCCCACTCCCTTCCCACTCCCCTCTACTCCCTTCCCCTCCCTCCCACTCCCTCCCACTCCCTCCCAACCCCTTCCCTCCCTCCCAACCCCTTCCCACTCCCTCCACTCCCTTCCCACTCCTCTACTCCCTTCCCACTCCCCTACTCCCTTCCCACTCCCTCCACTCCCTTCCACTCCCTCCCTCTCCCTTCCCACTCCTCTACTCCTTCCCACTCCCTCCCAATCCCTCCCCCTCCCTCCACTCCCTTCCCACTCCCTCCCAATCCCTTCCCACCCCTCTACTCCCTTCCCACTTCCCTCTACTCCCTTCCCACTCCCTCCCTCCCCTCCCTTCCCACTCCCTCCCTCCCCAACTCCCTTCCCACTCCCTCCCACTCCCTTCCCACTCCCTCCCAATCCCTTCCCTTCCCACTCCCCCCCAATCCCTTCCCACTCCCTCTACTCCCTTCCCTCCCCCCAACCCCTTCCACTCCCTCCCACTCCCTTCCCACTCCCTCCCAATCCCTTTCCCAACTTCCCCTCCCTCCACTCCCTTCCCACTCCCTCTACTCCCTTCCCACTCCCTCCCAACCCCTTCCCCTCCCTCCCAATCCCTTCCCTCCCTCCCAACCCCTTCCCACTCCCCTCTACTCCCTTCCCACTCCCCTCTACTCCCTTCCCACTCCCTCCCACTCCCTTCCCACTCCTCCACTCCCTTCCCCTCCTCTACTCCCTTCCCTCCCCCCTACTCCCTTCCCACTCCCTCCCACTCCCTTCCCACTCCTCTACTCCCTTCCCACTCCCTCCTACTCCCTTCCCACTCCCTCCCAATCCCTTCCCACTCCCTCCTACTCCCTTCCCACTCCCCTCTACTCCCCCACTCCCTCCCTCCCTTCCCACTCCTCTACTCCTTCCCACTCCCTCCCAACCCCTTCCACTCCCTCCCAATCCCTTCCCCTCCCCTTCTACTCCCTTCCCCTCCCCTCTACTCCCTTCCCACTCCCTCTCTCCCTTCCCACTCCCTCCCACTCCCTTCCCACTCCCCTCTACTCCCTCCCCTCCCTCCCAACTCCCTTCCTCCCCTCTACTCCCTTCCCACTCCCTCCCACTCCCTTCCCACTCCTCTACTCCCTTCCCACTCCCTCCCAATCCCTTCCCACTCCCTCCCAATCCCTTCCCACTCCCTCCCCTCCCTTCCCACTCCTCTACTCCCTTCCCACTCCCTCCAATCCCTTCCCACTCCCTCCCCTCCCTTCCCACTCCCTCCCAATCCCTTCCCACTCCTCCTACTCCCTTCCCACTCCCCTCTACTCCCTTCCCACTCCCCCCAATCCCTTCCCTCCCTCCCAATCCCTTCTCCCACTCCCTTCCACTCCCCTCTACTCCCTTCCCACTCCCTCCCAATCCCTTCCCACTCCCCTCCCACTCCCTCCACTCCCTCCCAATCCCTTCCCCTCCCCCCAATCCCTTCCCACTCCCTCCCACTCCCTTCCCACTCCCCTCTACTCCCTTCCCCTCCCCCCCTTCCCACTCCCTCCCAATCCCTTCCCTCCCTCCCACTCCCTTCCCACTCCCCTCCTCCCTTCCCACTCCCTCCCTCCCTTCCCCTCCCTCCCTCCCCTTCCCACTCCCTCCCTCCCTTCCCCTCCCCTCCCTCCCTTCCCACTCCTCTACTCCCTTCCCACTCCCCTCTACTCCCTTCCCACTCCCTCCACTCCCTTCCCCTCCTCTACTCCCTTCCCACTCCCTCCCAATCCCTTCCCACTCCCTTCCACTCCCTTCCCACTCCCTCCCAATCCCCCTTCCCACTCCCTCTACTCCCTTCCCACTCCTTCCCCTCCCTCCCAATCCTTCCCCTTCCCACTCCTCTCCCTTCCCCACTCCCCTCTACTCCCTTCCCACTCCCTCCCACTCCCTTCCCCTCCCTCCCAATCCCTTCCCACTCCCTCCTACTCCCTTCCCACAATCCTTCACTCCCTCCCACTCCCTTCCTCCCCCCAATCCCTTCCACTCCTCCTCCCTTCCCACTCCCTCCCAATCCCTTCCCTCCCCCCAATCCCTTCCCACTCCCTCCCTCCCCTCCCACTCCCCTCTACTCCCTTCCCCTCCCTCCCAACCCCTTCCACTCCCTCCCACTCCCTTCCCACTCCCTCCCACTCCTTCCCACTCCCCTCTACTCCCTTCCACTCCTCCCAACCCCTTCCCACTCCCTCTCTACTCCCTTCCCACTCCTCCCACTCCTTCCCACTCCTCTCTACTCCCTTCTCTCCCTCCCACTCCCTTCCCACTCCCTCCCAACCCCCTTCCCACTCCTCTACTCCCCCCTCCCCACTCCCTCCACTCCCTTCCACTCCTCTACTCCTTCCCCTCCCCTCTACTCCCTTCCCACTCCCTCTACTCCCTTCCCACTCCCTCCCACTCCCTTCCCACTCCTCTACTCCCTCCCCTCCTCCCAATCCTTCCCCACTCCCCTCCACTCCCTTCCCACTCCCTCCCAATCCCTTCCCACTCCTCTACTCCCTTTCCCTCCCCTCTACTCCCTTCCACTCCCTCCCAATCCCTTCCCACTCCCTCCCACTCCCTTCCCACTCCCTCTACTCCCTTCCCACTCCCTCCACTCCCTTCCCACTCCCTCCAATCCCTTCCCACTCCCTCCACTCCCTTCCCACTCCCCCCACTCCTTCCCACTCCCTCCCACTCCCTTCCTCCCTCCCAATCCCTTCCCCTCCTTCCCCTTCCCTCCCCCACTCCTTCCCACTCCCCTCTACTCCCTTCCCACTCCCTCCCACTCCCTTCCCACTCCCTCCCAATCCCTCCTCCCAACCCCTCCCACTCCCCTTCTTCCCCTCCACCCCCTTCCCTCCCCTCTACTCCCTTCCCTCCCTCCCACCCCTTCCCACTCCCTACTCCTTCCCACTCCCCTCTACTCCCTCCCACCCACTCCCTTCCCTCCTCTACTCCTTCCACTCCCTCCCACTCCCTTCCCCCTCCCCTCTACTCCTTCCCACTCCCTCCCAATCCCTTCCCACTCCTCCCAACTCCTTCCCACTCCTCCCAACCCCTTCCCCTCCCCCTCCCACTCCCTTCCCACTCCCTCCCAACCCCTTCCCTCTCCTCCTCCTTCCCTTCCTCCCTCCCAACTCCTTCCCTCCCTCCCACTCCCTTCCCACTCCCCTCTACTCCCTTCCCACTCCCTCCTACTCCCTTCCCACTCCTCTCTCCCTTCCACTCCTCTACTCCCTTCCTCCTCTACTCCCTTCCCACTCCCTCCCTCCCTTCCCCACTCCTCTACTCCCTTCCCCACTCCCTCCCAATCCCCCACTCCCTCCCAATCCCTTCCCTCCCTCCCACTCCCTTCCCTCCTCTACTCCCTTCCCACTCCCTCCCAATCCCTTCACCTCCCTCCCAATCCTTCCCACTCCTCTACTCCCTTCCCTCCCTCTACTCCCTTCCCACTCCCTCCCAATCCTTCCCACTCCCTCCCAATCCCTTCCCACTCCCTCCCACTCCCTTCCCACTCCCCTCTACTCCCTTCCCACTCCCTCCCACTCCCTTCCCACTCCCTCCCAATCCCTTCCACTCCCTCCCACTCCCTTCCCACTCCCCTCTACTCCCTTCCCACTCCCCCTCTACTCCCTTCTCTACTCCCTCCCACTCCTCCCTCCCCTCCTCACTCCCTTCCCACTCCCCTCTACTCCCTTCCCACTCTCCCTCCCAATCCCTTCCCCCTCCCTTCTACTCCCTTCCCTCCCTCCCAATCCCTTCCCACTCCCCTCTACTCCCTTCCCACTCCCTCCCAACCCCTTCCCCTCCTCTACTCCTTCCCACTCCCCCTCTACTCCCTTCCCCTCCCTCACTCCTTCCCTCCTCTACTCCCTTCCCCTCCCTCCCAATCCCTTCCCCTCCCTCCCACTCCCTTCCCACTCCCCTCCCAACCCCTTCCCACTCCTCTACTCCCTTCCCACTCCCCTCTACTCCCTTCCCACTCCTCTACTCCCCCACTCCCTCCCAATCCCTTCCTCCTCCCTACTCCCTTCCCACTCCCTCCCAATCCCCTTCCCACTCCTCTACTCCCTTCCCACTCCCCTCTACTCCCTTCCCTCCCTCCCAATCCCTTCCCACTCCCTCCCACTCCCTTCCCACTCCCCTCTACTCCTTCTCCCTCCCTCCCTTCCCACTCCCCCCAATCCCTTCCCACTCCCTCACTCCCTTCCCTCCCCACTCCCTTCCCTCCCCTCTACTCCCTTCTCCTCCCTCCCACTCCCCTCCCACTCCTCTACTCCCTTCCCACTCCCTCTACTCCTTCCCACTCCCTCCCAACCCCTTCCACTCCCCTCTACTCCCTTCTCACTCCCCTCCCAACCCCTTCCCACTCCCCACTACTCCCTTCCCACTCCCTCCCACTCCCTTCCCACTCCCTCCCAATCCCTTCCCACTCCCTCCCACTCCCTTCCCACTCCCCTCTACTCCTTCCCACTCCCCTCTACTCCTTCCCACTCCCTCCCACTCCCTTCCCACTCCCTCCCAATCCCTTCCCACTCCCTCCCACTCCCTTCCCACTCCCCTCTACTCCCTTCCCACTCCCCTCTACTCCCTTCCCACTCCCTCCCAATCCCTTCCCACTCCCTTCTACTCCTTCCCTCCCTCCCAATCCCCTTCCCACTCCCCTCTACTCCCTTCCCACCCTCCCAACCCCTTCCCACTCCCTCCCAATCCCTTCCCACTCCCTCCCTCCCTTCCACTCCCCTCTCTCCCTTCCCACTCCCTCCCACTCCCTTCCACTCCCTCCCAATCCCTTCCCACTCCCTCCACTCCCTTCCCACTCCCCTCTACTCCCTTCCCACTCCCCTCTACTCCTTCTCACTCCCTCCCACTCCCTTCCCTCCTCTACTCCCTTCCCACTCTCCTCTACTCCCTTCCACTCCCTCCCAATCCCTTCCCACTCCCTTCTACTCCTTCCCACTCCCTCCCAACCCCTTCCCACTCCCCTCTACTCCTTCCCACTCCCTCCCACTCCCTTCCCTCCCTCCCAATCCCTTCCCACTCCCTCCACTCCCTTCCCTCCCCTCTACTCCTTCCCACTCCCTCTACTCCCTTCTCACTCCCTCCCACTCCCTTCCCACTCCTCTACTCCCTTCCCTCCCCTCTACTCCTTCCACTCCCTCCCAATCCCTTCCCACTCCCTTCTACTCCCTTCCACTCCCTCCCAATCCCTTCCCACTCCCCTCTACTCCCTTCCCCTCCCTCCCAACCCCTTCCCTCCTCTACTCCCTTCCCACTCCCTCTACTCCCTTCCCACTCCCCTCTACTCCTTCCCACTCCCTTCTACTCCCTTCCCACTCCCTCCCAATCCTTCCCACTTCCCCCCTCTACTCCTTCTCACTCCCTCCCAACCTTCCCTCCCTCTACTCCCTTCCCACTCCTCTACTCCCTTCCCACTCCCTCCCAATCCATTTCCCTCCTCCCTTCCCACTCCCCTCTACTCCCTTCCCACTCCCCTCTACTCCTTCCCCTCCCTCCACTCCTTCCCACTCCCTCCCAATCCTTCCCACTCCCTCCCTCCCTTCCCACTCCTCTACTCCTTCCCACTCCTCTACTCCCTTCCCTCCCTCCCAATCCCTTCCCACTCCCTTCTACTCCTTCCACTCCCTCCCAATCCCTTCCCACTCCCCTCTACTCCTTCCCACTCCCTCCCAACCCCTTCCCACTCCTCCCAATCCCTTCCCACTCCCTCCCTCCCTTCCCACTCCCCTCTACTCCCTTCCCACTCCCTCCCACTCCTTCCCACTCCCTCCCAATCCCTTCCCACTCCCTCCACTCCTTCCCACTCCCTCTACTCCCTTCCCACTCCCCTCTACTCCCTTCTCACTCCCTCCCACTCCCTTCCCACTCCCTCTACTCCCTTCCCACTCCCTCCCAATCCCTTCCCACTCCTTCTACTCCCTTCCCTCCCTCCCAACCCCTTCCCACTCCCTCTACTCCTTCCCACTCCCTCCCACTCCCTTCCACTCCCTCCCCAATCCCTTCCCACTCCCTCCCACTCCCTTCCCACTCCCCTCTACTCCCTTCCCCTCCCCTCTACTCCCTTCTCACTCCCTCCCTCCCCTTCCCACTCCTCCTACTCCCTTCCCACTCCCCTCTACTCCCTTCCCACTCCCTCCCAATCCCTTCCCCTCCTTCTACTCCTTCCCCTCCCTCCCAATCCCTTCCCACTCCCCTCTACTCCCTTCCCACTCCCTCCCAACCCCTTCCCACTCCTCTACTCCCTTCCCACTCCCTCCCAACCCCTTCCACTCCCCTCTACTCCCTTCCCACTCCCTCCCAACCCCCTTCCTCCACTTCCCACTCCCCCTCTACTCCCTTCCCACTCCCTCCACTCCCTTCCCACTCCCCTCTACTCCCTTCCCTCCCTCCCACCCTTCCCCTCCCACTCCCTTCCCACTCCCCTCTACTCCCTTCCCTCCCCCACTCCCTTCCCACTCCCCCCAATCCCTTCCCACTCCTCCACTCCCTTCCCACTCCCTCCCACTCCCCCCAACCCCCTTCCCAGTCCCTCCCAATCCCTTCCCACTCCTCTACTCCCTTCCCACTCCCTTCTCCTCCCTTCCCACTCCCTCCCCAATCCACTCCCCCACTCCCTCCCACTCCCTCCCCCCACTCCCTCCCACTCCCTTCCCCACCTCCCCTCTACTCCCTCCCCACTCCCTCCCACTCCCTTCCCACTCCCTCTCATTCCCTCCCACTCCCCCCAACTCCTTCCCAGTCCCTCCCAATCCCTTCCCACTCCCCCCCCCCTTCCCAGTCCCTCCCAATCCCTTCCCACTCCCCCCAACCCCTTCCCACTCCCCCCAATCCCTTCACTCCCCCCAACCCCTTCCACTCCCTCTCCCTCCCTTCCTCCCTCAACCCTTCCCACTCCCCTCAATCCCTTCCCACTCCCCCCCAACCCCTTCCCACTCCCTCCCACTCCCCCTACTCCCCCCCTTCTCCTCCCCTCCCAACCCCTTCCCACTCCCCACTACTCCCTTACTCCCTCCACTCCCTTCCCTCCCTCCCACCGCCCCCTTCCTCCCTCACTCCTCCCACCCCTCCCAAGCCCCTCCCCAGGGCCCCCACCAGGTCTCCAGCTCGTTGTAGTAG
>JAWKAJ010000449.1:0-13837 GCA_033816785.1 Picus viridis
CTCTCACGGCCTCTATTGGGGCTCCAAAGGCCACTATGGAGGCCCTCGAGGCCTCTGTAGGGTCTCCAAAGGCCTCTATGGAGTCTCTCAAGAGCCTCTATGGGGCGCCCGCCACCTATATGGAGCCTCTCAAGGCCTCTATTGGGGCTCCCTTGGCCTCTATGGAGGCTCTCAAGGCTTCTATAGGGGCTCCCACGGCCTTCATGGATGCTCTCAGGGCCTCTCTTTGGGCTCTCACGGCCTGTCTGGAGGCTGTCAAGGCCTCTCTAAGGGCTCCAGCGTCCTATATGGAGGCTCCCAAGGCCTCCATAGGGGCTTCTGTGGCCTCTATGGAGGCTCTCAAGGCCTTTATATGGGCTGCAAAAGCCACTATGGAGTCTCTCAAGGCCTCTAAAGAGGCTCTCAAGGCCTCTATAGGGGTCCGAAGGCTACTATGGAGCCTCTCAAGGCCTCTATAGTAGCTCCCGCGGCCTGGATGGAGGCTCTCTAGGCCTCTATAGGGGCTCCAAAGGCCACAATAGGAGCTCCTGCGGCCTCTATGGAGTCTCTCAAGACCTCTATAGGGGCTCCAAAGGCCACTATGAAGACACTGAAGGCCTCTATAGGGCCTCCAAACGCCTCTAAGGAGGATCTCAAGTCCTCTATTGGGGCTCCAAAGCCCACTATGGAGGCACTCGAGGCCTCTATAGGGGCTCCACAGGCCTCTATGGAGGCTCTCAAGGCCTCCCTAGGGACTCCCATGGCCTCTATGGAGGCTCTCAAGGCCTGTATAGGGGCACCAAAGGCCACTATGGAGGCACTCGAGCCCTGTATAGGGGCTCCAAAGGCTTCTATGGAGGCTCTCAAGGCCTCTATTGGGGCTCCAAAGGCCTCTATGGAGCCTCTCAAGAGACTCTATGGGGCACCCGCAGCCTATATGGAGCCTTTCAAGGTCTCTATAGGGTCTCCCATGGAATCTATGGAGGCTCTCAAGGCCTCTATAGGGGCTCCAAAGGCTTCTATGGAGCCTCTCAAGGCCTCTAATGGGGCTCCCTTGGCCTCTATGGAGGCTCTCAAGAGCCTCTATGGGGCTCCTGCGGCCTATATGGAGGCTCTCAAGGCCTATATAGGGTCTCCCACGGCCAACATGGAGGCATGCAAGGCCACTATAGGGGCTCCAGCGGCCTCTCTAGAGGCTCTCAAGGCCTCTATATGGGCTCCAAAGGCCTCTATGGAGGCTCCCAAGGCCTCTATATGGGCTCCAAAGGCCTCTATGGAGGCTCTCAAGACCTCTATACGATCTCCCGCGCCCTCTATGGCGGCTCTCAATGTCTCTATACGGCCTCCAAAGGCCACTATGGAGACACTGAAGGCCTCTATAGGGGCTCCAAACGCCTCTAAGGAGGATCTCAAGTCCTCTATAGGGGCTCCCTTGGCATCTATCAAGGCTCTCAATGCCTCTATAGGGGCTCCAAAGGCCACTATGGAGCCTCTCAAGACCTCTATAGGAGCTCCCGCGCCCTCTATGGAGGCTCTCAAGGTCTCTATAGGGACTACAAAGGACACTATGGAGGCTGTCAAGGTCTCTGTATGGCCTCCAAAGGACACTATGGAGGCTCTCAAGGCCTCTATAGGGGCTCCAAACGCCTCTAAGGAGGATCTCAAGTCCTCTATTGGGGCTCCAAAGGCCACTATGGAGGCCCTCGAGGCCTATATAGGGGCTCCACAGGCCTCTATGGAGGCTCTCAAGGCCTCTGTAGGGGCTCCCGTGGCCTCTATGGAGGCTCTCAAGGCCTCTGTAGGGGCTCCCGTGACCTCTATGGAGGCTCTCAAGGCCGCTCTAGCAGCTCCAAGGGACACTATGGAGGCTCTCAAGGCCCCTATAGGGGTTCCAAAGTCCTCTTGGGAGGCTCTCAGGGCCACTATCTGGGCTTGGGCAGCCATTATCGAGGCTCCTAAGGGATGCTAGGCCCCGCCCCCCTATAGTCTCTAAGGGACCCTAGGCCACGCCCCTCCCCATACCCCAAAGAGACTCTAGGCCCCGCCCCTCCCCTTAGCCTTCCCTTACGGACCCCAAGTCCCGCCTCTCCACGCTCCTAAGGGACCCTAGGCCCTGCCCCTCCCCATAGGCCCTAAGGGTCCCTAGGCCCCCGCCCCCTCCCCATAACTCCTAATGGACCCAAGGCCCCACCCCCCCATAGTCCATAAGGGACCCCAGGCCCCGCCCCTCCCAATAACCCTAATGGACCCTAGTCCCTCCTTGGATATAGCCCCAAAGGGACCCTAGGCTACGTGTGGTGGAGTAGGAAGGTTCCCCCACACACACAAAAGAATTCCACAGCTAACTCAGCCGGAGAAGCAGATGGGAAAGCTGTATTTTGTAACAGATATGGAATGCAATGAATATGTACAAAAATATACAATATTTACAATATATACAGAAATAACACAGCAATGTATGGACACAGGAAACCTTTCCCCAACCCCCCCTGCGGCCAGGGGTTCGGCCCTTTTCCCCCCTTCTCCTCCCTACCTCACCTTTTCCCAAAAGGGGTTAGAGAGAAAGGTGAAGGTAATTAAAAGGGGAAAACTTTGTTAAAGCTCAGCGAGAATGCAAAAGTTAGTTTTCTTATCTGGTTAGAGAGGAATCGTAGAGAGAGAAAAACGAGCCAGCTCACAGCACAGGGGGGAAGAAAACGACTGCAGACTGACTCCCCGACTGAAAGACTAAACAAAAAAACTGCAACTGGTCTCACCAATGAATGAATTAGCATATCTCTGTTTTCATTCTAATATCAAAACATTCGCCCAGAGGTTCAGAAAGTGTCCCTTTCTTAAAGGCACAGCCTAAAACGGTCACAGCCACGCCCTCCCACAGCCCCTAATGGACACAAGGCCCGCCTCCCCATAGCCCCATAGGGACCCAAGGCCTGCCACGGTTGTCCCTCACGGGACCAGGCCGCTCCCTTCCCCCATAGCTCCAAATGGACCCTAGCCCCGCCCCCTCCCCATAGCCCCTAAAGCACACCCTTGGCTCCGCCTCACCATAGTCCCTAAGGTATACTGGCCCATCCCCCCTTAGTCCCTGAGGGACACTAGGCCCCGCCCCTCTCAACATAGCCCCTAAGGGACCCTAGGCTCCCACCTCCCCATAGTACCTAATGGACCCTAGGCCCCGCCCCTCCACATAGCCTAAGCAGACACCAGCCCTGCCCCTCCACATAGACTCAAGGGACCCCAGCATTTGCCCCTCCCCTATAGCCAATAAGGACCCAGGGCCTCCCACCCACCATAGTCCCTAAGGTACCTAGGCAACAACCCTCACCGTAGCTCCTAAGGGACCGTAGTCCTCGCCGCTCCTCATAGACTCCTAAGGGACCCTAGGCCCCTCCCCTCCCCATAATCCCTACGGGACCCTAGGCCCTGCCCCTACCCATAGCCCTAAAAGGGACCCTAGGCCTACCCCTCTCCCCATAGCCCTTAGGGACCCTAGGCCCCACCCCTCCCCCATAGCCACTAGGCACCCCTGGCTCCGCCCACAACTAAGCCTCCTAAGGGACGCTACGCCCCGCCACTCACCATAGCCCCTAAATGACCCTAGGCCCGCCCCCCCATAATCACTAAGGGACCCTAGGACCCTCCCCTCCTCATAGCCCCTAAGGCACTCTAGGCCCCACCACAGTTCAAAAGGGACCCCTGGGCCCCGACCCCCATAGCTCCTGATGGACCCAAGCCCCACCCCCTCCCTTAGCCCCTAACGGACTCTAGGCCCCGCCCCTCACCATAGCCCCTAAGGGACCCTATGCCCCACCTCTTGCCATAGCCCCTTATGCAGCTTAGGCTCCGACCTCCCCATAGACCCTAATGGACCCTAGGCCCTGACCACCCATAGTCCCTAAGGACCGTAGGCCCCGCCCCTCCAAAGCAGCTAATTGCCCCTGGGCTCCCGCCCCCATAGTCCCTAAGGGACCGTAGGCTCCGCCCCCTCCCCTCCTCCTCTATAGGGGCTCCAAAGGAGCCTCTATGGAGGCTCTCAAGGCCTGTATAGGGGCTCTCAAGGCCACACTGGAGGCTCTCAAGGCCTGTATAGGGGCTCTCAAGGCCACTATGGAGGCACTCGAAGCCTCTACAGGGGCTCACGCGGCTACTATGGAGGCTCTCAAACCTCTATAGGGGATATTGCCGCAACTATGGAGGCTCTAAAGACCTCTGTAGGGGCTCCTGCGTCCTCTATGGAGGCTCTTAAGGCCTCTATAGGGGCTCCAACGGCCTCTATGGAAGCTTTCAAGGCCACTATAGCCCCTAAGGGACCCTATGACCCACCTCTCGCCATAGCCTCTTATCACCCGAGGCTCCACCCCCTCCCCATAGCTCCTAAAGGTCCCTAGGCCCCGCCCCTCCCCATAGCCCCGAAGGGACGCTAGTCTCCGCCCTCGCCATAGCCCCTAAGGGACGCTAGGCTCCGCCCCCTAGTCCCTAAGGGTCCCTAGGCCCTGCCCTCCCTTAGCCCCTAAGGGACCCTAGGTCCCGCCCCTCTCCCCATAGCCCCTAAGGGCCCCTAGGCTCCAACCCCACCACTTAGCCCCTATGGGACCCTTGGCCCCTCCCTCCCTGTAGCCCCTAAGATACACGATGCCGCACCCCACCGTGGTCCATAGGGGAAACTAGGCCCCGCCCTCACCATAGCCCCTAAGGGACCCTAGGCATCGCCCCAGAGGCCCTAATGGACTCCAGGCCCCGACTCTCGCCATAGCATCTAAGTGACCCAGGCCCCGCCCCTAGCCATATAACCTAAGGGACCCCAGGCCAACCCTCCCCATAGGCTTTAGCCCCGCCCCTCACCATAGACCCTAAGGACTCTAGGCCCCACCCCTCCCCATCACCTTTAAGGGACCCTAGGCCCGCCCCCTCCCCATAGCCTCTAAGGGACTCTAGGCCCCGCCCCTCCCCATATCTCCTAATGGATCCGAGGCTCGCCCCCTCCCCATAGCCCTTAAAGGTCCCTAGGACCCGTCACTCCCCCTAGCCCCTAAAGGGACCCTAGGCCCACGCCCTCCACATAGACCCTAAGGGACAATAGGCCCCGCCCTTCCCCGTAGACCCTAAGGGACCCTAGGCCCTGCCCCATCATACTTCATAAGGGCCGTTAGTCCACGCCCCGCCCCATACCACTAAGGGACCCAGGCCACGCCCACCACATAGCCTCTACAGGACTCTAGGCCCCTCCCCTCCCCATAGCACCTAAGGAACCCTAGAGCCCGACCACTCCCCATAGCCTCTAAGGGACCCTAGGCCCGCCCCCTTCCCTTAGCCTCTGCGGGACCCTAGGCCACTCCCCCCATAGCACCTAAGGGACCCTAGGGTCCCGCCCCTACCCATTGACCCTTGAGGGACCCTAGGCCCCACCCGTCACCATAGCACTTAAGGGACCCTAGGCCCCGCCCCACCATAGCCCCTAAGGGACCGTGAGCCCCATCGCCTCCCCATAGCCCCTAAGGGACCCTGCCCCGCCTCTCGCCATAGCCCCTTATGCACCTTAGGCTCTGCCCCTCCCATAGACCCTAATGGACCCTAGGCCCCCGACCCCCCATAGGCCCGCGTGAGGGACCGTAGGCCCCGTCCCTCCCCAAAGACCCTATTTGCCCCTAGGCCCCGACCACCCATAGTCCCTAAGGGACCGTAGGCCCCGCCCTCCCGCCTCCTCTATTGGGGATCCAAAGGCCACTACGGAGGCCCTCAAGGCCTCTAGGGGGGCTCCACAGGCCTCTATCAAGTCTCCAATGCCCTATAGCTGCTCCAAAGGCCACTATGGAGCCTCTCAAGAATCTATAGGAGCTCCCGCGCCCTCTATGGAGGCTCTCAAGGCCTCTATAGGGGCTCCAAAGGCCTATCTGGAGGCTCTCAAGGCCTCTAGGGGACTCCCGGCTCTATGCAAGCTTTCCAAGGCCTCTATTGGAGCTCCTGCGGCCTCTATGGGAGGCTCTCAAGGCCTGTATAGGGGCTCCAAAGGCCACTATGGAGGCACTTGGAGGCCTCTGTAGGGTCTCCAAAGTCCTCTATGGAGCCTCTCAAGAGCCTCTATGGGGGCTCCCCATGGAGTCTCTCCAAGGCTCTATAGGGGCTCCTAAGGCTCTCTGGAACCTCTCAAGTTCTATATAGGGTTTCCACGGCCTCTATGGAGGCCCCTCAAGGCCTCTATAGGGGCTCCCATGGAATCTATGGAGGCTCACAAGGCCACTATTGGTGCTCCAATGGCCACTATGGAGGCACTCGAAGACTCTATAGGTGCAACAAAGGCCTCTATGGAGCCTCTCAAGAGCCTCTATAGGGCCCCCGCGGCCTATATGGAGCCTCTCAAGGCCTCTATGTGGGCTCCCGCTGACCTCTATAAGGATCTCAAGTCCTCAATCGGGGCTCCAAAGCCTCTATGGGCTCTCAGACCTCTATAGGGGGCTCCAGTTGCCTCTATAGAGGATCTCAAGGCCTCAATCAGGGCTCCAAAAGCCGCTATGGAGGCTCTCAAGACCTCTATAGGGGCTCCTGCAGCCTCTATTGAGTCTCTCGAGGCCTCTATAGGGGCTCCTGCGGCCTCTATGGAGGCTCTCACAGCCTCTATAGGGGCTCCAAAGGCCACTATAGGAGCTCCCACGGCCTATATGGTGGCTCTCAAGGCCTCTATATGGGCTCCCACGGCCTCTATGGAGGCTCTCAAGGCCTCTACAGGGGCTCCAAAGGCCACTATGGAGACACTGAAGGCCTCTATAGGGGCTCCAAACGCCTCTAAGGAGGATCTCAAGTCCTCTATTGGGGCTCCAAAGGCCACTCCCCTAGTCCACTCCCTTGCCCATAGACCCTAAGGGACCCTAGGCCAAGCCCCTCCCCACAGCCCCTACAGGACCCAAGGCCCCGCCCCACCGTTGTCCCTAAGGGACCCTAGGCCCCTCCCTTCCCCATAGCCCCTGATGGACCCTAAGCCCAGCCCCTCCCCATTGCCCCTAAGGGACGCTAGACCCCGCCTCTCCCCATTGCCCCAGTGGGAACCAAGACCCCGCCCCTCCACATAACCGTTCAGGGACTTTAGGCCCTGCCCCACCATAGCCCATACGGGACGCTACGCCCCGCCCCACCTTAGTTCCTAATGGACCTTAGGCCCCGCCCCTCCCCATAGCCCCTAAGGGACCCTAGGCCCCGCCCCTTCCGATAGTCCCTAAGGGACCATAGGCCCCGCCCCACCATAGTCCATAAGGGACCCTAGATCCCGCCCCTCCCCATAGCCCCTAAAGCACCCTTGGCTCCGCCCTCCCCATAGTCCCTAAGGGATGCTAGGCCCATCCCCCCCATAGTCCCTACGGGACACTAGGCCCCTCCCCTCCCCATAGCCCTAAAGGGACCCTAGGCCCTGCCTCTCCCCATAGCCCCTAAGGGACACTAGTCCCTGCCACTCCACCTAATCTCTAAGGCACACTAGGCCCCGCCCCTTCCCATAGCCCCAAAGGGACCCTAGGTCCCGCCCCCCATAGTCGCTAAGGGAACCGAGACCCTGTCCCTCCTCATAGCCCCTGATGGCGCCTAGGCCCCGCCCCTCCACATAGCCCCTAATGACCCGAGGCCCCGCCCCTCCCCATAGCCCCTAATGGACCCGAGGCCTCGCCCCTCCCCTTAGCCCCTGATTTCGCCTAGGCCCCGCCCCCTCCCCATAGCCCCTAAGGGACCCTAGGCCCCGCCCCTCCCCATAGCCCCAAAGAGACCCTAGGCCCCGCCCCTCCCCATACCCCAAAGAGACCCTAGGCCCCGCCAGTCCCCATAGCCAATAAGGGACCCTAGGCCCCGCCCCACCATAGTCCATAAGGGACGCTAGGCCCCACCCCTCCCCATAGCTCCTAAAGGTCCCTAGGCCCTGCCCCTCCCCATAGCCCCTAAGGGATCCTAGGCCCCACCCCTCCCCATAGCCCCTAAGGGCCCCTAGGCTCCGCCCCTCCACTTAGCCCCTATGGGACCCTTGGCCCCGCCCCTCCCTATAGCCCCTAAGGTACACTATGCCGCACCCCACCGTGGTCCATAAGGGAAACTAGGCCCCCCCTCCCCAATAGCCCCTAAGGGACCCTACGCCCCGCCCCTCCCCACAGCCCCTAAGGGACCCCTAGGCTCCGCCCCTCCACTTAGCCCCTATGGGACCCTTGGCCCCGCCCCTCCCTATAGCCCCTAAGGTACACTATGCCTCACCCCACCGTGGTCCATAAGGGACTCTAGGCCCCGCCTCTCCCCATAGCATCTAAGTGACCCTAGGCCCTGCCCCTCGCCATATAACCTAAGGGAACCCAGGCCCAGCCCCTCCCCATAGCCTTTAGCCATGCCCCTCACCATAGACCCAAAGGGACCCCAGGGCCCACCCCCTCCCCATAGCCTTTAAGGGACCCTAGGCCCACCCCTCCCCATAGCCTCTAAGGGTCCCTAGGCCCCGCCCCTCCCCATATCTCCTAATGGACCGTAGTCCCCGCCCTTCCCCATAGCCCCTAAGGGACCCTGGCCCTGTCCCATCATACTTCATAAGGGAAGCTAGGCCACGCCCCTCCCCATAGCCGCTAAGGGACCCAAGGCCACGCCCCACCATAGTGCATAATAGGCCCTAGGCCCCGCCCCTCCCAATTGCCCCTATGGGACCATAGCCCCCCCCCCCTCCCAGTCCCCAGGGACCCTAGGCCCCACCCCTCCCCATAGCCCCTAAGGGATCCTAGGCCCCGCTCCACCATAGTCCATAAGGGACCCTCTACCCGCCCCTCCCCATAGCCCCTAAGGGACCCTAGGCCCAGCCCCACCATAGTCCATAAGAGACCCTAGACCCCGCCCCTCCCTAAAAGCCCCTAATGGACCCAAGGCCCCGCCCCTCCCCATAGCCCCTAACGGACCCAAGGCCCCGCCCCACCGTTGTCCCTAAGGGACCCTTGGCCCCTCTCTTCCCCATAGCTCCAAATCGACCCTAGCCCCGCCCATGCCATAGCCCCTAAAAGCACCCCTTGGCTCCGCCCACGGCCCTTAGCCCCTAAGGGACCCGTAGGCCCCGCCTCCCATAGTCCTAAAGGACCCTAGGCCCCACCCCTCCACATAGCCCTTAACAGACACTAGGCCCCGCCCCTCCCCATAGCCCCTAAGGAGATCCCTGACCCCGCCCCTCCCCATAGCCCCTAAGGGTCCTAGGCCCTGCCCTTCCCCATAGCCCCTAAGGGCCCCTAGGCTCCGCCCCTCCATAGCGTAAGGGATCCTAGGCGCAGCCCCCAGAGAGGTCTCTAATGACCCTAGTCCCGCCCCCTCCCTATAGGCCCTAAGGGATCTAGGCCTCGCCTGTCTCCTTTGCCCCTAAGGGACCCTAGGCCCTGCCCCCTCCTGATAGCCCCTAAGGGACCCTAGGCCTCTCCCCTCCCCATAGCCTCTAAGGGGCCCTAGGTCCGCCCTCCCCCATAGCCCCTAAGGGGACCTAGGCCCCGCCCCTCCCCTTAGCATCTAATGGACTCTAGGCTCCGCCCCTCCCCATAGCCCCTAAGGGACCCTGGGCCCCGCCCCACCATACACCCTGCGGGACCTAGGCCCGCCCCTCCCCATAGCCGCAGGCCCCTAGGCCACACCCCTCCGTATAGGCCCTAAGGGATCATGGCCCCGCCCTATCATACTTCATAGCCCCTAAGGGGACCCATAGTCCCGCCCCCTCCCCATAGCCCTTAGGGAAGGACCCTAAGGATACTAGGCCCCGCCCCCTCCTCCCTAAGGGATAGCCCATAACATCTAAGAGGACCCTAGAGCCCCGCCCCCCCATAGCCCCTAAGGGCCCCACCATAGCGTAAAGGGCCCCACCCCAGTCTCCCCTTAGCCTCCCTAAGGCCCTCCTAGTCCCCACCCATCCACCACAGTTCCTCCCCATAGCCCTTAAGGACCCTGTGCCCCGCCCCCATAGCTCCTGATGGCCCCACCCCCTCCCCATAGCCCCTAAGGCCCAGTCCCCTTCAAGGGAGCCCCCTGATGGACCCAAACGGACTCTAGGCCCCGCCCCTCCCATAGCCCCTAAGGGACCTAGGCCCCGCCCCCTCAATACCCCCTAAGGGACCTATGCCCGCCTCTCACCATAGCCGCTTAGGCTCCCTAGGCTCCGCCCCTCCCCATAGACCCTAGTTGCCCCTAGGCCCCGCCCCCCGTAGTCCCTAAGGGACGTAGGCCCCCGCCCCCTCCCCGCCTCCTCTATTGGGGCTCCCGTGCCCTCTATAGGTTCTCAAGGCCTCTAAAAGGGGCTCCCTTGGCCCCTCTATACAGACTCTCAAGGCCTCTATAGGGGCTCCTGCGGTCTCTATGGAGGCTCTCAAGTCCTCTATGTGGGCTCGCGCGGCCTCTATGGAACACTCAAGGCCTCTATATGGGCTCCAAAGGCCACTATGGAGCCTCTCAAGGGCCTCTATAGCGGCTCCCGCGGGCTATATGGGAGGCTCACAAGGCCTCTAAATGTTCTCCAAAGGCCTCTATGGAGCCTCTCAAGAGCCTCTATGGGGCTCCCACGGCCTCTATGGAGTCTCTCAAAGGCCTCTATAAGGGGCTCCTAAGGCCTCTCTGGAACCTCAAGTTCTATAGGGTTTCCCACGGCCTCTATGGAGGCCCCTCAAGGCCTCTACAGGGGCTCCCATGGAATCTATGGAGGCTCACAAGGCCACTATTGGGGCTCCCGTGAGCAATGTTATCTTTGCGCCTTCCAAGAGTCCTTCCAGTGGCTCTGCATACATCAGCTGTTGTCTGGACAAACAGCAAGTGATTTTATCTTTGTTGAGTCACCAGAGATAAGCTTTAGTCTCTCACAGGGGCCTAGGGCACCAGAGGGGCTGTGGGAGGGGTGGGGCCTAGGGTCCCTTAGGTGCTATGGGGAGGGGAGGGGCCTGGGGGTCCCATAGGGCTAGGGGAAGAGCGCGGGCCTAGGGTCCCTTAGGAACTAAGGGGGGCGGGGATAGAATCCCATAGAGGCCATAGGATGGGGGCGCGCCTAGGGTCCTGTAGAGCTATGTGGAGGGGTGGGGCCTAGGAATATGGGCTATGGTGGGCAGGCCTAGGGTCCCATAATGAGCTATGGGGAGCGGTTCTAGGGTCCATTTGGGGCTATTGAAAGGGGCGGGGGCCTAAATTTAGAAGCTATTGTGGGGGGGCGGGCAAATCTCCCATAGATGCTAAGTGAAGGGCGGGCCTAGGGGCCCTTAGGGGCTATGGGAAGGTGCAGAGGCACCTAGGGACCCTTAGGGACTAAGTGGGGGGCCAGAAGGATCCCTTAAGGAGCATGGGGAGGAGGCGAGCCTAGCATCCCTTAGGGGCTATGGGAGGGCGGGGCCCAAGGACACAGGAGCTTTGGGGAGGGGCGAGGCCTAGAGTCCCTATGGTGGGCGGGCCTGGGCCGATGGTGGGGCGGGCCTAAGTCTCTTTGGGGTATGGGGAGGGCGGGGAACCTAGAAGGTAGCAGGGACTATGTGGAGGGGCGGGGCTTAGGGTCTCTTTGGGGCTATGGGAGGGGCGGGGCCTAGGGTCTCTTAGGGACTATGGGGAGGGGAGTGGCCAAGGGTCCCATAGGGGCTGTGTGGAGGGGCGGGGCCTAGGGTCCATTAGGGACTATGTGGAGGGGCGGGGCCTAGGGTCCCTTAGGGGCTATGGGGAGTGACGTGGCCTAGTGTCTGTTAAGGGCTATGTGGAGCGGCGGGGCCTAGGGTCCTTTAGGGACTATGGGGAGGGGCGGGGCCTACGGTCCCTTAGGGGCTATGGGCCGGGGCGGAGCCAAGGGTGCTTTAAGGGCTATGGGGAGGGGCGGGGCTAGGGTCGGTTTGGAGCTATGGGGAAGAGAGGGGCCTAGGGTCCCTTAGGGACAACGGTGGGGCGGGGCCTTGGGTCCGTTAGGGGCTATGGGGAGGGGCGGGGCCTTGGGTCCATTAGGGGCTTTTAGGAGGGGCGGGGTCTAGGGTCTCTTATGGACTATGGTGGGGCTGGGCCTAGGGTCCCTTAGGGGCTATGGGGAGGGGCGGGTAGAGGGTCCCTTATGGACTATGGTGGAGCGGGGCCTAGGATCCCTTAGGGGCTATGGGGAGGGGCGGGGCCTAGGGTCCCTGGGGACTGGGAGGGGCGGGGCCTATGGTCCCATAGGAGCAATTGGGAGGGGCAGGGCCTAGGGCCTATTATGCACTATGGTGGGGCGTGGCCTTGGGTCCCTTAGCGGCTATGGGGAGGGGCGTGGCCTAGCTTCCCTTATGAAGTATGATGGGGCAGGGCCAGGGTCCCTTAGGGGCTATGGGGAGGGGCGGGGACTAGGGTCCATTAGGAGATATGGGGAGGGGCGGGGCCTAGAGACCCTTAGAGGCTATGGGGAGGGCGGGGCCTAGGGTCCCTTAAAGGCTATGGGGAGGGGTGGGGCCCAGAGTCCCTTAGGGCCTATGGTGAGGGGCGGGGCTAAAGGCTATGGGGAGGGGCTGGGCCTGGGTTCCCTTAGGTTATATGGCGAGGGGCAGGGCCTAGGGTCACTTAGATGCTAAGGGGAGAGGCAGGGCCTAGAGTACCTTAGGGCCTATGGGCGAGGGGAAATGCTTAGGGTTCCTTAGGGGCTATGGTGAGGGGCGGGGCCTAGAGTCCCTTATGGACCACGGTGGGGTGCGGCATCGTGTACCTTAGGGGCTATGGGGAGGGGCGGGGCCTAGGGACCTTTAGGAGCTATGGGGAGGGGCGGGGCCTAGCGTCCCTTAGGGGCAATGGGGAGGGGCGGGGCTTAGGGTCCCTCAGGGGCTATGGGGAAGGGAGGGGCCTAGGGTCCTGTAGGGGCTGTGGGGAGGGGCTTGGCCTAGGGTCCCTTAGGGTCTATGGGCAAGGGAGTGGACTAGGGAGTGGCCTTTGGAGCCCCAATAGAGGACTTGAGATCCTCCTTAGAGGCGTTTGGAGCCCCTATAGAGGCCTTCAGTGTCTCCATAGTGGCCTTTGGAGCCCCTGTAGAGGTCTTGAGAGCCTCCATAGTAGCCGCGTGAGCCCCTATAGAAGCTTCGAGTGCCTCCATAGAGGCCTTTGGAGCCCCTATAGAGGCCTTGAGAGCCTCTAGAGAGGTCGCGGGAGCCCCTATAGAGGCCTTGAGTGCCTCCATGTGGGCCATGGGAGACCCTATATAGGCCTTGAGAGGCTCCATATAGGCCGCGGGAGCCCTGTAGAGGCTCTTGAGAGGCTCCATAGAGGCCTTTGTTGCACCTATAGAGTCTTGGAGTGCCTCCATAGTGGCCATTGGAGCACCAATAGTGGCCTTGTGAGCCTCCATAGATTCCATGGGAGCCCCTATAGAGGCCTTGAGGGCCTCCATAGAGGCCGTGGTAAACCCTATATAGAACTTGAGAGGTTCCAGAGAGGCCTTAGGAGCCCCTATAGAGGCCTTGAGAGACTCCATAGAGGCCGCGGGAGCTCCAATAGAGGCCTTGAAAGCTTGCATAGAGGCCGTGGGAGTCCCTAGGGAGGCCTTGAGAGCCTCCAGATAGGCTTTTGGAGCCCCTACAGAGACCTTGAGAGCCTCCATAGAGGGCGCGGGAGCTCCTATAGAGGACTTGAGAGGCTCCATAGTGGCCTTTGGAGCCGCTATAGAGGCATTGAGAGACTTGATAGAGGCCTGTGGAGCCCCTATAGAGGCCTTGAGGGCCTCCGTAGTGGCCTTTGGATCCCCAATAGAGGAGGCGGGGAGGGGCGGGGCCTACGGTCCATTAGGGACTATGGGAGGGCAGAGCCTAGGGGCAATTAGGGGCTTTGGGGAGGGCGGGGCCTACGGTCCCTACGGGCCTATGGGGGGTCGGGGCCTAGGGTCCATTAGGGTTTATGGGGAGGG
>JAWKAJ010000450.1:0-13833 GCA_033816785.1 Picus viridis
CTCTAGGCCTCTAGGGTCTCCCAAGGCCTACATGGAGGCACTCAGGCCCTAATAGGGATTCCCTCGGCCTCTGAAGAGTCTCTCAAGGCCTGTAGAGGGGCTCCCGCAGCCTATGAAGGCTCTGAAGGCCTCTATAGGGGCTCCCGTGGCCTCTAGAGAGGATCTCAAGGCCTCAATCGGGGCTCCAAAAGCCACTATGGAGACTCTCAAGACCTCTATAGGGGCTCCTGCAGCCTCTATTGAGTCTCTCGAGGCCACTATAGGAGCTCCTGCGGCCTATATGGTGGCTCTCAAGGCCTCTATATGGGCTCCAGAGTCCTCTATGGAGGCTCTCAAGGCCTTTATATGGGCTCCCGCAGGCTCTATTGAGGCTCTGAAGGCCTCTATAGGGTCTCCCACGGCCTACATGGAGGCACTCAAGGCCTCTGTAGGGCTCCGGCGGCTCTCTATGGAGGCTCTCAATGGCTCTATAGACGCTCCAAAGGCCTCTATGAAGGCTTTCATGGCCTCTATAGGGGCTCCGTCGGCCGCTATGGAGGCTCTCAAGGCCTCTATAAGGGCTCCAGCATCCTATATGGAGACTCCCAAGGCCTCTATATGGGCTCCAAACGCCACTATGGAGGCTCTCATGGCCTCTAGAGGGGCACCCGCGGCTCACATGAGTCTCTCAAGGCCTCTGTCGGGTCTCCCGCAGCCTCTATGGAGGGCCTCAATGCCTCTACAGGGGCTCCAAAGGCCACTATGGAGGCTCTCAAGGTCTCTATAGCGGATCCCATAGCCTATATGGAGGCTCACAAGGCCTCTATAGGGTCTCCGAAGGCCACTATGCAGCCTCTCAAGAGCCTATATAGGGGCACCCGGGCCTCTATGGAGCTCTCAATACCTCTATAGAGGCTCCCGCGGCCTCTATGGAGTCTCTCAATGCCTCTATTGGGGCTCCAAACGCCTCTAAGGAGGTTCTCAAGTCCTCTATTGGGGCTCCAAGGGCCACTATGGAGGCCCTTGAGGCCTCTACAGGGCTCCCACGGCCTCTATGGAGGCTCTCAAGGCCTGTATAGGGGCTCCCTTGGCCTCTATGGAGGTTCTCAAGGCCTCCTATAGGGGCTACCGCAGCCTATATGGAGGCTCTCAAGGCTTCTATAGTGGCTCACGCGGCCCCTGTGGTGGCTCTCAAGGCCTCTATGGGAGGCTCTCAAGGCCGCTCTAGCAGCTCCAAGGGACACTATGGAGGCTCTCAAAGCCTCTATGGGGGTTCCAAAGTCCTCTTCGGAGGCTCAGGGCCACTATCCGGGCTCGGGCGGCCTTTATGGGAGGCTCCTAAGGCCTCTATAGGAGCTCCCGCAGCCCATCTGGAGGCTCTCAAGGCCTCCCTAGGGACTCCCACGGACTCTATGCAAGCTTTCAAGGCTTCTATAGGGGCTCCCATAGTCCATAAGGGACCCTAGGTTCTCAATGGCTCTATAGATGCTCCAAAGGCCTCTATGAAGGCTTTCATGGCCTCTATAGGGGCTCTGTCGGCCGCTATGGAGGCTCCAACGGCCTCTATAGGGGCTCCCGTGGCCTATATGGAGGCTCACAAGGCCTCTATAGGGTCTCCCAAAGGCCTCTATGGAGCTCTCAAGAGCCCCCTATGGGGCTCCCGCAAGCTATATGGAGGCTCTCAAGGCCTCTATAGGGGCTTCCGTGGCGTCTATGGAGGCTCAAGGCCTCTATAGGGGCTCCGACGGCCACTATGGAGGCTCTCAAGGCCTCTATAGGAGGTCCCGCGGTCTGTATGGAGGCTCTCAGGCCTATAGGGTCTCCCACGGCCTACATGGAGGCTCTCAAGGCCTGTAGAGGGGCTCCCCCAGCCTATATGAAGGCTCTGAAGGCCTCTATAGGGGCCCCCGTGGCCTCTAGAGAGGATCTGAAGGCCTCAATCGGGGCTATAAAAGCCACGATGGAGGCTCTCAAGACCTCTAGGGGCTCCCTGCAGCCTCTATTGAGTCTCTCGAGGCCTCTATAGGGGCTCCCACGGCCTCTATGCAAGCTTTCAAGGTCTCTATAGGTGCTCCCGAGGCCTCTATGGAGGCTCTCAAGGCCTGTATAGGGGCTCCAAAGGCCTCTATGGAGGCTCTCAAGGGGCTCTCTATAGGGGCTCCAAAGGCCACTAAGGAGGCCCCGCCCTCCCCATAGCCACAAAGGACCCTAGGCTCCACCACTCCCCATAGCCCATAAGGGCCCCTAGGCCCCCCCCCCCTCCCCATAGCCCCTAAGAGACCCTAGGCCACGCCCTGCCCATAGCCACTAAGGGACCCTAGGCCCCGCCCCCTAGTCCCTAAGGGACCCTCGGCCCCCCTCTCCCCATAGCCCCTAATGGACCCTTGGCCCCGCCCTCCCCAAAGACTCGAAGGGATGCTAGGCCCCGCCCCTCACATTAGCCCCGAAGGAACATTAGGCCCTGCCCCTCCCGATAGACCCTAAGGGATGCTAGGCCCCGCCCTCCCCACAGTATCTAAGGGACCCCTCGGCCCCGCCCCCTCCCCATAGCCTGTAAGGGATGCTAGGCCCCGCCCTCCCCATAGCCTCTAAGTGACTCTAGGCCCCACCTCCCCTTATCTCCTAATAGATCTGAGGCCCCGCCCCTCCCCATAGCCCATAAAAGTCCCTAGGACCCGTCACTCCCCCCCTTGCCCTTAAGGACACTAGGCCCCCGCCCTCCCCATAGCCCATAAGGGACCCTAGGCCATGCCCCTCCCCTTAGATCCTAGGAGGCACCCTGGGCTCCCCCTCCCCTTAGCCCCTCAGAGACGCTAGGCCTCGCCCCCCATACACCCTAAGGGACCCTTGGCCCCCGCCCTCCCCATAGACCCTAAGGGACTCTATGCCCCGCCTCTTGCATACACCCTTATGCACCCTAGGCCCCGCCCCCTCCCCATAGCCACTAAGGGACCTTAGGCTCCGCCCCTCCCCATAGCCCCTAATTGCCCCTAGGCCCCACCTCCCCATAGTCCCTAAGGGACCGTAGGCCCCACCCCTCCCCGCCTCCTCTATTGGGACTCCAAAGGCCACTACGGAGGCCCCTCGAGGCCTCCCATAGGGGCTCCACAGGTCTCTATGGAGGCTCGCAAGGCTTCTATAGGGGCTCCCCGCGGCCTTCATGGAGGCTCTCAAGGCCTCGATTGGGGCTCTCACAGCCTGTCTGGAGGCTGTCAAGGCCTCTATAAGGGCTCCAGCGTCCTATATGGAGGGTCAAAGGCCTCTATTTGGGCGACAAAGGCCACTATGGAGACTCTCACGGCCTCTAGAGGGGCTCCCGCGGCCTATATGGAGGCTCGCAAGGCCTCTATAGGGGCTCCAAAGGCCTCTATGGAGCCTCTCAAGAGCCTCCATGGGGCTCCCGCGGCCTATGTGGAGGCCCTCGAGGCCTCTATTGGGGCTCCACAGGCCTCTATGGAGGCTCTCAAGGCCTCAGTAGGGGCTCCCACGGCCTCTATGGAGGCTCTCAATGCCTCTATAGACACTCCAAAGGCCTCTATAAAGGCTTTCATGGCCTCTATAGGGGCTCCATTGGCCGCTATGGAGGCTCTCAAGGCCTCTATAGGGTCTCCAAAGGGCTCTATGGAGCCTCTGAATAGCCTCCATGGGGCTCCCGCGGCCTATGTGGAGGCTCTCAGGCCCTCTCTTGGGGCTCCCTTGGCCTCTATGGAGGCTCTCAAGGCCTCTATAGGGGCTCCCGCAGCCTTCATGGATGCTCTCAAGGCCTCTCTTTGGGCTCTCCGGCCTGTCTGGAGGCTGTCAAGGCCTCTCTAAGGGCTCCAGCGTCCTATATGGAGGCTCTCAAGGGCTCTATATGGGCGCCAAAGGCCACTATGGAGGCTCTCACGGCCTCTAGAGTGGCTCCCGCGGCCTACATGATTCTCTCAAGGCCTCTGTCGGCTCCCACAGCCCCTATGCAAGCTTTCAAGGCCTCTATAGGGGCTCCAACAGCCACTATGTAGGCTCTCCAGGCCTCTATTGGGGCTCCATTGGCCTCTGCGGAGGCTCTCAAGGCCCTACTGGGGCTCCCGTGCCCTATAGAGGTTCTCAAAGCCTCTAATGGGGCCCGCGTCCTCTATAGAGGCTCAAGGCCTCTATAGGGGCTCCAACGGCCTCTATGGAAGCTCTCAAGGCCACTATAGGGGCTCCAAAGGCCTCTATTGAGGCTCTCAAAGCCTCTAAAGGGGCTCGAAAGGCCTCTATAGGGGCTACACAGCCTCTATGGAGCCTTTCAAGGCCTCTATTGGAGCTCCCGCAGGCTCTATGGAGGCTCTCAAGGCCTCTATAGTGTCTCCCAGGGCCTACATGGAGGCACTCAAGGCCTCTATAGGGGCTCCCGCATGCTCAATGGAGGCTCCCAAGGCTTCTATAGGGGCTCCCACAGCCTCTATGGAGGCCCTCGAGGCCTCTGTAGGGTCTTCAAAGGACACTATGGAGGCTCCCACAGCCTCCATGGGGCACCCGCATCCTCTATGGAGCCTCTCAAGGCCTCTATTTGGGCTCCCTTGGCCTCTATGGAGGCTCTCAACGCATCTATAGGGGCTCCCGCGGCCTTCATGGACGCTCTCAAGGCCACTCTTTGGGCTCTCACGGCCTGTCTGGAGGCTCTCAAGGCCTCTATAGGGGCTCCAAAGGCCTCTATGGAGGCTCTCAAGGCATCTACAGGGGCTCCACCGTCCTCCCTTGAGGCTCTCAAGGCCTCTATATGGGCTCCCAAGGCCTCTATGGAGGCTCTCAAGGCCGCTCTAGCAGCTCCAAGGGGACACCATGGAGGCTCTCAAGGCCTCTATAGGGGTTCCAAAGTCATCTTGGGAGTCTCTCATGGCCACTATCCGGGGCTCTGGCGGCATAATGGAGGCTCCTGAGGCCTGTATAGGCGCTCCCGCAGCCTATCTGGAGGCTCTCAAGGCCTCTATTGGGGCTCCCGCGGCCTATATGGAGGCCCTCGAGGCCTCTGTAGGGTCTCCTAAGGCCTCTATGGAGCCTCTCAAGGCCTCTATAGGGGCTACCGCAGCCCATATGGAGCCTCTCAAGGCCTCTATAGGAGCTCCTGCCGCATCTATTGAGTCTCTCAAGGCCTCTATAGGGTCTCCCACAGCCTACATAGAGGCACTCAAGGCCTTTATAGGGACGCCCTCGGCCTCTATGGAGTCTCTCAAGGCCTGTATAGGGTCTCCCGCAGCTTATATGAAGGCTCTGAAGGCCTCTATAGGGGCTCCCGTGGCCTCTGTAGAGGATCTCAAGGCCTCAATCGGGGCTCCAAAAGACACTATGGAGGCTCTCAAGACCTCTATAGGGGCTCCAGCAGACTCTATTGAGTCTCTCGAGGCCTCTATATGGGCTCCAGCGGCCTCTATGGAGGCTCTCACAGCTTCTATATGGGCTCCAAAGGCCACGGTAGGAGCTCCCGCGGGCTATATGGTGGCTCTCAAGGCCTCTATATGGGCTCCAGAGGCCTATGGAGGCTCTCAAGGCCTTTATATGGGCTCCCGTGGCCTCTATGGAGGCTCTCAAGGCTACTACAGGGGCTCGCATGGCCTCTATCAAGTCTCTCAATGCCTCTATAGGGGCTCCAAAGGACACTATGGAGCCTCTCAAGACCTCTATAGGAGCTCCCGCGGCCTCTATGGAGGCTCTCAAGGTCTCTAATGGGGCTCCAAATGACACTATGGAGGCTCTCAAGGCCTCTATAGGGGGCTCCCGCAGCCTCTATGGAGGCTCTCAAGGCCAATATAGGGGCTCCAAAGGCCTCTATTGAGGCTCTCAAAGCCTCTAAAGGGACTCGAACGGCCTCTATATGGGCTACACAGCCTCTATGGAGCCTTTCAAGGCCTCTATTGGAGCTCCCGCGGGCTCTATGGAGGCTTTCAAGGCCTCTATAGGGTCTTCCACGGCCTACATGGAGGCAATCAAGGCCTCTGTAGGGACTCCCGCGGCCTCTCTAGGGACTCTCAAGCCCTCTATAGGGGCTCCTGCGGCCTCTATGGTGGCTCTCAATGCCTCTATAGACACTCCAAAGGCCTCTATGAAGGCTTTCATGGCCTCTATAGGGGCTCCGTCGGCCGCTATGGAGGCTCTCAAGGCCTCTATAGGGGCTCCCGTGGCCTATATGGAGGCTCACAAGGCCTCTATAGGGTCTCCAAAGGCCTCTATGGAGCCTCTCAAGAGCCTCTATGGGGCTCCCGCGGCCTATATGGAGCCGATCAAGGCCTCTATAGGGCCTCCCACGGCCTCTATGGAGGCTCTCAAGGCCTTTATATGGACTGCAAAAGCCACTATGGCGTCTCTCAAGGCCTCTATGGAGGCTCTCAAGGCCTCTATAGGGGCTCCGAAGGCCACTATGGAGCTACTGAAGGCTTCTACAGGGGCTCCCATGGCCTCTATCAAGTCTCTCAATGCCTCTACAGGGGCTCCAAAGGCCACTATGGAGCCTCTCAAGACCTCTATAGGGGCTCCAAACGCCTCTAAGGAGGATCTCAAGTCCTCTATTGGGGCTCCAAAGGTGTTGTGAAGAGGTTATTAAATTTATTAATATGAAATATGAATTATGAAAATATGAATTTTTATTATCAAATTATTAATAACCGATGAATCAACAACTTATATACATGTTCTAGTGCACGTTCGTGAAATACATTCCATAAATGGCTTGGTATTATGATTAGAACTTAATTAAACTCTCTGCAGACTATCTCTGTGGTTTATATAACCAAGGGTGCAGTTCCGCCACTTGGCCCATAAGGACCCTAGGCCCCGCCCCTCCCCATAGCACCTAAGGGTCCCTAGGCCCCGCCCCTCCCCATAGCCCCTCAAGGACCCTAGGCCCCGCCTCTTTCCGTAGCCTCTAAGGGACCCTAGGCCCCGCCCCACCATAGTCACTAAGGGACCCTAGGCCCCGCCCCCTCCTCAAAGTCCCTATGGGACCCTTGGCCCCGCCCCTTCCCAGAGCCCCAAATTGACCCTAGGCCCTGCCCCTCCCCATAGTCCCTAAGGATGCCTAGGCCCCGCCCGTCCGCATAGCCTTTTCCGGGACCCTTAGCCCTGCCCCTCCACATAGCCCCTGAGAGAACCTCGGCCCTGCCCCTTCCAGTTGTACCTAAGGGACCCTGGGCCCCGCCCCTCCCCATAGACGCAAAGGGACCCTAGTCCCCGCCCCCTATTCCCTATGGGCACCTAATCGCCGCCCCTCTCCATAGACCCTAAGGGACCCTAGACTGCGACCCTACCCATAGCCTCTAAGGGACCCTAGCCTCCGCTGCTCCCCTTTTCCCCTAAGGGACACTAGGCTCCGCCCCTCCCAGTAGGCCCTATGGGACTCTAGGCCCCACCCCACCATAGCCCCTAAGGGATCCCAGGCCAAGCCCCTCCCCATAGTCCATTATGGACCCTGGGCCCCGCCCCTCCCGATAGCCTCTTAGGGACCCTAGGCCCAGCCCCACCGCTTAACCTGTAAGGGACACTAGGCCCCGCCCCTCCCCATAGCCCCTAAGGGACCCTAGGCCCCAACCCTCTCCATAGGCCCTAAGGGACCCTAGGCCCCGCCCCTCCCCATAGTCCCTAAGGGACCCTAGGCCCCGCCCCTCCCCATAGCACCTCAAGGACCCTAGGCCCCGCCCCTTTCCATAGCCTCTAAGGGACCCTAGGCCCCGCCCCACCATAGTCCATAAAGGACCCTAGGCTCCGCCCCCCATAGTTCCTAACGGACTCTAGGCCCTGCCCCTCCCCATAGCCCCAAAGGGACCCTAGGCCCTGCCCCTCCCCATAGCCCCTAAGGGACCTGTGAGAGACTAAAGATTGTCTCTCCTGGAGTGACTCAACAAAGATAAAATCACTTCCTGCTTGTCCAGGTAATAGCTGATGTGCGTTGGGCAGAGCCACTGGAAGGACTCTTGGAAGCTGCAAAGATAACATTGCTCACGGGGCTGCAGCTGGCCTACAGCAATGGCCAAGGGCCCAGCATTCACACCTTGAGGACAAGATCATTTCCAGCCATCGGATACCCCAGGAAAGGACAATGGTTTCTGATAGGTAAAGAGTGTGTGGGTAGGGAGATGGAGCAGGAGGAGGCGGAGGCCTTCCCCCTCCATCCAGTGGCTGCCCAAACTCACCTGAGCACACAGAAAGATTTCCTGGGGAACAACACCTGGACACTTGCCTAAGGGCTAAAAAACTGTATAAAAGACTGGAGCAGCTACTGGCTTTTAGGAGGAGAAAATCGGAGAAGCAAGATGCAGAAGAAAGCAGACGGCAGCAGATGCTGCAAACACCATGGGGCCAACACAATGGATCTTGGACTCTCCGTGCCCTAAGTTCCACCTGCTGCAACTCATGGAGCTGAAGAAGCTGTTCAGAGGACCTCATCCCTTCTACAGCCAAAGCCTCAGCACCCTTCCTCTACAGACCCAACATCTCCTGCAGCACCGTTTCTCTACAGACCCAACATCTCCTGCAGCACCTTTCCTCCACAGACTCAAACTGTCTTGGGGGTCAGGGGTGTGGTAATATAATTCTTTCCCTCTTCTCCCTTTCTTCTCTCTCTTCCTATTCTCTCTCTCTCCCCTTCTGATCCCTCCACTTTATTTATGTCCATCCACTGCACTTATGTAATCAATAGTCTAGCTGTTGATATTTTGGCCTCGTTGGTGCCTCTAATTTCACAACACGGGAATATTCATTAAAAACCTGAATCTCTTTCCCTCTCCGGATCGAGACAGGCCCCGACCCTCTCCATAGCCCCTAAGGGAACCTAGGCCCCCCCCCCATAGCCACTAAGGGACCCTAGACCCCGCCCCTCCCCATATCCCCTAAGGGACCCTAGGCCCAACCCATCCCCATAGCCCCTAAGGGACCCTAGGCCCCGCCCCTCCCAATAGCCCCTAATGGACCTTAATCCCCGCCCCTCCCCATAACACCTAAGAGACCCTAGGCCCCACCCCTACCCGTAGCCCCTCAGGGACCCCAGGCCCCGCCCCTCCCCATAGCCACTAATGGACCTTAGTCCCCACCCCTTGCCATAGGCCCTAAGCGACCCTAAGCCCCGCACCTCCCAATATCCTCTAAGGGACAATACAATAATACAATACAATACACACCAGGTTGGAAGAGACCTTCAAGATCATCGCGTCCAACCCATCAAACAATCCAACCCACCCAACAACTAGACCATACAGCCAAGCACCCCATCAAGTCTTCTCCTGAACACCTCCAGTGAAGGTGACTCCACCACCTCCACGGGTAGCCGATTCCAATGGCCCATCACTCTCTCCGTGTAGAACTTCTTCCTAACATCCAGCCTAAACCTGCCCTGGTGCAGCCTGAGACTGTGTCCTCTTGTTCTGGTGCTGGCTGCCTGGGAGAAGAGGCCAACCTCTGCCTGTCTACAACCTCTCTTCAGGTAGTTGTAGAGAGCAAGAAGGTCACCCCTCAGTCTCCTCTTCTCCAGGCTAAGCAACCCCAGCTCCCTCAGCCTTTCCTCATAGGGCTTGTGTTCCAAACCCCTCACCAGCTCTGTTGCCCTTCTCTGGACACGTTCCAGCAAGTCAACATCCTTCCTAAACTGAGGGGCCCAGAACTGGACACAGGACTCAAGGTGTGGCCTAACCAGTGCAATGTACAGGGGGAGAATGACCTCCCTGCTCCTGCTGGCCACACTGTTCCTGATGCAGGCCAGGATGCCATTGGCCTTCTTGCCTGCCTGGGCACACTGCAGGCTCATGTTCAGCCTACAATCAACAAGTACCCCCAGGTCCCTCTCTGCCTGGCCACTCTCCAGCCACTCTGACCCCAGCCTGTAGCACTGCCTGGGGTTGTTGTGGCCAATGTGCAGAACCCGGCACTTGGATGTGTTAAATCTCATGCCCTTGGACTCTGCCCATCTGTCCAGCCTGTCGAGGTCCCTCTGCAAAGCCTCTCTGCCCTCCAGCAAATCAACTGCTGCCCCCAGCTTGGTGTCATCTGCAAATTTACTGATGATGGATTCAATGCCCTCATCCAGATCATCAATAAAGATGTTGAAGAGCATGGGGCCCAGTACTGATCCCTGGGGCACACCACTAGTGACAGGCCGCCAGCTGGATGTGGCGCCATTCACCATTACTCTCTGGGCTCGGCCCTCCAGCCAGTTCCTAACCCAACGCAGTGTGCTCCTGTCCAAGCCATGGGCTGCCAGCTTGGCCAGGAGTTTGCTGTGGGGACGGTGTCAAAGGCCTTGCTGAGGTCCAGGTAGACCACATCCACAGGCCTCCCCACATCCACCAGGCGGGTCACCTGATCATAGAAGGAGATCAGGTTGGTCAGGCAGGACCTGCCCCTCCTAAATCCATGCTGGCTAGGTCTGAGCCCCTGGCCATCCTGTAAGTGCTGTGTGATCGCACTCGAGATGACCTGCTCCATAATCTTGCCTGGCACTGAGGTCAGGCTGACAGGCCTATAATTCCCTGGCTCATCCAACCGGCCCTTCTTGTGGATGGGCACCACGTTGGCCAGCTTCCAGTCTTCTGGGACCTCTCCAGTGAGCCAGGACTGCTGAAAAATGATGGAAAGTGGCTTGGACAGCTCATCCGTCAGCAATCTCAGCACCCTAGGATGGATCCCATCCGGTCCCATGGCCTTGTGGGGGTCCAAGCGGCTCAGTAGATCTCTAACTTCCTCTTGGAGCAGTGGGAAACTATGCAGCTCTCTGGCTCCTTCTGCCAGCTCTGCAGGCCAGCTGTCTGGAAGACGTTCTGCCCTGCTAGTGAAGACTGAGGCAAAGAAGGTGTTAAGTACCTCTGCCTTTTCCTCATCCTTTGTTACAACGTTCCCCTCCATGTCAACCAAGGAGTGGAGGTTGCCCTTGCCCTTCTTCTTGCTATTGATGTATTTATAGAAGGACTTTTTGTTGTCCTTCACAGCAGAGGCCAGTCTAAGTTCTAAATGGGCTTTTGCCTCCCTAATTTTCTTCCTACACAACCTAGCAACATCCCTAAACATTCTGTAGGTTGCCTCCCCTTTCTTCCAAAGATGATACACCCTCTTTTTTTCCCTAAGTTCTATTAGAAGTTCATTGCCCATCCAGGCTGGCCGTCTGCCCCGGCGGCTCATCTTCCGGCACACCGGCACAGCCTGTTCTTGCACCTTCAATAGTTCTTCCTTGAAGTAGGTCCAGCTCTCCTGGACCCCTTTGTTTTTAAGGGCTGATTCCCAAGGAACCTTCTGAATTAGTTCCTTGAGTAGCCTGAAGTCTGCCCTCCTGAAGTCCAGAGTGGAGGTCTTCTTGCTCCCCCTCTTGGCTTGGCTGCATACTGAAAACTCTATTATGTCGTGGTCACTGGTGCCTAAACACCCTCCGACCACCACATCACCCACCAGCCCTTCCCTGTTGGTGAAGAGGAGGTCAAGCAGAGCCTTACCCCTGGTAGGCTCACGCAGCACCTGGGATAAGAAGCTGTCCTCCATGCACTCTAAGAACCTCCTAGACTGCCTCCTCTCTGCTGTGTTGAGATCCCAACAGATATCAGGCAGGTTGAAGTCACCCATGAGAATGAGGTCAGGTGATCTTGAGACAGCCTTAAGCTGCCTATAGAATGCCTCATTGACATCCTCCTCCTGGTTGGGTGGTCTATAACAGACACCAACCAGGATGTCTGCCCTGTTGGTCTTCCCTCTAATTCTCACCCACAAGCACTCAACCCTATCATCCCTGATCTCCATCTCAACAGCATCCAGTGCCTCCCTGACGTACAGGGCCACCCCTCCACCCCTTCTTCCTTGCCTGTCTCTCCTGAAGAGCCTGTAGCCGTCAATTGCAGCGCTCCAGTCATGCGAGTCGTCCCACCACATCTCTGTGATGGCAACTACATCATAACTTTCTTGCTGCAACAAGGCTTCCAGCTCCTCTTGTTTGTTACCCATGCTTCGTGCATTAGTGTACATGCACTGCAGCTGGGCTGCTGGTTTCACCTCTAGGTCTAGCTTATCACCTCCAGACTCCTGCCTGAGGGCACTGGTTTCCGACCCTCCCCCTTCGAAGCTAGTTTAAAGCCCTATCAATGAGACTTGCTAATTCCCTTCCCAGAATCTTT
This sequence comes from Picus viridis, assembly GCA_033816785.1. NCBI lineage: Eukaryota > Metazoa > Chordata > Aves > Piciformes > Picidae > Picus > Picus viridis. The sequence continues at coordinate 12,081 of JAWKAJ010000450.1, forward strand.
TTACCTTTGGGGGACAGGCCATTCTCATGTATTGTGACCTTTCCCCTCCTCTGGGACAGATGTACTCCATCTGTTACCAGCTGACCTGGTGCAGTAGAAAGTTCCCCAAGATCGAAAAACCCAAAATTCATTCGTCTGCACCAGCCCCTAAGCCACTTGTTGACTACAGCGGCTGACCTGTTCCTTATTGTGTTCCCTCCTGCAACTAACGGTATCGATGTAAAAATTATTTGTGCACCTGACCCCTCAAGCAGATCTCCCAGGGCCCTGAGGTCATTTTTGATAGCCCTGGGAGGCCTGGTACCAACATCATCATTCCCTAACTGCATGACCAATAAGGGATAATAATCAGAGGGCTGTACCAGACTGGGCAGCCTTCTGGTAACATCTCCAACTTGGACTCCTGCTAGGCTAATAACTTCCCTATGAGATGGGTCCGGCCTACATATGGGACCTTCTGTTCCCCTCAGGAGGGAATCACCAATAACAATTACCCTCCTTTTCTTTTTTAGGGAGCATGTCCTGATGCCAGGGGAAGGCTGTTTAACCTTAGGCTGTGTTGCCTTAGGCTGCTTTACCTTAGGCTGCTTTACCTTAGGCTGTTTAACCTTAGGCTGTTTAACCTTTTGCTGTTTAACCTTATGCTGTTTAACCTTAGGCTGTTTAGCCTCAGGGAAGACCCCAGATGGTGTGTCCTCCGGCATCAGTATCACCTCACCCTCGATCTCCAGCGCTCCATACCTGTTTTCCAAGGGCAGTGAGGGAGGTGGGGGGAGGCAAGGAGGTTTTAATTTGTGTCCTTTGAGAGGAACCTGTATCCATTCCCCTCTGCTTTTCGAACAACCAGTCTCTGCTGGGGAGCCTGTGGAGCCTGCTTACTCGGGTTCATCTCTTTCCTCCTGTGGCTCATCACTTTTCTACAATCCCATACATTTCTAAGACTAGCAACCTCATCCTTTAGTCTGGCCACAAGGTCGAGCAGATAGCCAATCTGCTCACACCTAGCTCACAGAGTTGCCCCCACTACTCTGCATCTCAGAGCCAGGCCCCAGCACTCACTACAGCCAGATACCTGGACAGCTACCTGCTTGTGTTCTACCTCAGTCTGGGTCGACACTGATTTTAAAAGGAGATTTTGCTGCGCGTTATAACCATGCTGCCCCTGGCCACGGCCCTGGCTGCCCCTGGACACGCCACCCACTGGACACAAATTTAGAAAAAGCGCGCGGCGGCGAGAGCACGAGAGAGTACCAGAGCAGGGGCTGCTGCCCAGCGGGCCGCGCGAGCCCCTGCCCGCTGTTTAAATTCCGCCGCCGAAGGCGCAGCCTCCACGAGCCGCAGGCACGTGAAGACAGGGCCGCCCGGGTGCCGCTGTGTGTTCAGGAGCGTGGCGAACCCGGCCGCCACCGCAGCCCGAGGAGGAGAAGCGCGAAAGCCCGCCCAAGTGGCCGCCGATCCGGCGCTGTTCCGAAGGGGCTGCTGCCGAGCGGAGCCGCGCGAACGCTGCCCGCTGTTTAAATTCCGCCGCCGAAGGCGCTGGCATCCTAACGTACCCTAGGCCCCGCCCCTCCCCATAGCTCCTAAGGGACCCTAGACCCCGCCCCTTCCCATAGCCTCTAAGGGATGCTAGGCCCCCGCCCCTCCCCATAGCTCCTAAGGGACCCTAGGCCCCGCCCCTCCCCATAGCCCCTAAGGGTCCCTAGGTCCCGCCCTTACCCATAACCCCCTAAGGGACACTAGGCCCCGCTCTTCC
>JAWKAJ010000451.1:0-13827 GCA_033816785.1 Picus viridis
CTGGTGAGGGAACTTCTGCTCAAAGAGACCCTGCTGAGATGGAGGAAAAGGTTTGTCTTGAAGATATAGCTGAGTTATTGAGATCATCACTGGATGGAGATGCAGGGCAAATTGCTGATAGCAGAACAACTAGAGGTGGTACTCCTGACCTTAAACAGAATCTTAGGAGAGTGACAGTAAGATTATTGGGACAAGAACTTCAGGAAGAGGAGGCAGAGGAGGAGGAGTCAGATGATATACAGGAGTGTTCTGCAGCTTCTATAGACTCGGGGAGCATCGTTGGTACAGCTTCATTGGCTCCCCACCAGTGACCACACATCGCACTGTTACAGATTATTGGTCACACTACTAATACCACGCGAGGTTGTTGATGCAGCTGTGCCTCCTGTTATTCCCAGATAACTCTCTGTGTTTAGAGATGCCAGTGCCCTGCTTTAGTTACATGCTGCAGGCACAGCACTGTTTTGCTACACTGTGTGGTGGAGTAGGAAGGTTCCCCCACACACACAAAAGAATTCCACAGCTAACTCAGCCGGAGAAGCAGATGAAAGCTGTATTTTACAAGCAGATATGGAATGCAGTGAATATGTACAAAAACATACAATATTTACAATATATACAGAAATATACAGCAATGTATGTAATACAGGAAACCTTTCCCCAACCCCCCCCTGCGGCCAGGGGGTTCGGCCTTTTCCCCCTTCTCCCTCCCTACCTCTCCTTTTTCCCAAAAGGGTTAGAGAGAGAGAGAAAGGAAGGTAATTAAAAGGGGAAAACTTTGTTAAAGCTCAAAGCGAATGCAAAAAGTTAGTTTTCTTATCTGGTTAGAAGGAATCGTAGAGAGAAACGAGCCAGCTCACAGCACAGGGGGAAGAAGAAGACGACTGCCTAACTGACTCCCTGACTGAAAGACTAAACAAAAAAACTGCAACTGGGTCTCACCAATGAAATTGAATTAGCATATCATTGTTTTCATTCTAATATCAAAACATTCGCCCAGAGTGTTCAGAAAGTGTCCCTTTCTTAAAGGCACAGCCTAAACCGGTCACAATCCACCCCTGATAAACAATTTCATTGGCTGTTCATACTGTCCATCCAATCCAAAACATCATTCACAGTTTGTAAGTAAAGTTCATAGTCCATTCCGGCTATCCTCAGGTGTAGATGATTCAGAAGTCCAAGAAAGAAGAAAAATGGAAACCAGTTTGTCTCTTCGCAGATGAAGCGAAGAAAAGGAAAAACAGGAAAACAGGGAAACAGGGAAACAGGGACTCTCAGTTGACTCAGGGCTCTCAGGGTTCTCAGGGTTCGTGCACCGTGGATTCCTCAGGGATTCTTCCTTTGGGCGCGATGTAGCTGTACAACACTCTGAAATTAAACTCTTTCGGCTAAAGTTAAGTTTCTTTGTGGGATACACTGAATTTCACCATTCTCTTGCATTACCCAATAAGTGTGACCCGGACCTTCAGCTGAAACCACCCCTCGGACAGGTTTAGCCTCTCCTGAGGGAGAAAATACCCAAACAGTTTTACCTAACAGATTCTTTTCTTTAACAACAGGAACTCTATCACCTTCTACTTTCTGTAGCAGATCTGAGTGTGCAGGTCCAGCTCGGTTCACTGAACCTCTACTATTTACCAGCCAGGTTGCTCGTGCTAAATGCTTTTCCCAGTTTTTCAAAGCTCCACCCCCCATGGCTTTAAGAGTGGTCTTCAACAAACCGTTGTAGCGTTCAATCTTCCCTGCAGCTGGTGCATAGTAGGGAATGTGGAATATCCACTCGATGCCGTGCTCTTTGGCCCAGCTCTTTACAAGGTTGTTTTTGAAGTGAGTTCCGTTGTCTGACTCAATCCTCTCTGGAGTTCCGTGTCTCCACAGGATTTGTCTCTCCAGACCCAGAATGGTGTTGCGTGCAGTTGCATGTGGCACTGGATAAGTTTCCAACCATCCAGTGTTTGCCTCTACCATAGTAAGCACATACTGCTTACCAGAACGAGAATGTGGTAGGGTGATGTAGTCAACTTGCCAAGCTTCACCATACTTGTACTTGGACCATCTGTCACCATACCATAAGGGCTTAAGTCGCTTTGCCTGCTTAATAGCAGCACAAATGTCACAGTCATGGATGACTTGTGTGATAGCATCCATGGAAATGTCTATGGATCTGTCACGAGCCCACTGGTAGGTTGCATCTCTGCCTTGATGTCCTGACGAATCGTGAGCCCACCGAGCTAAGAATATCTCACCTCGGTGTTTCCAGTCGAGATCAAGATCAGAGTCCATATCTACTGGAGAAACTCTTGCAGCTAGATCTGCCTGATGGTTGTGTTGCTGTTCCTCAGTAGCTTTGCTCTTAGGAATGTGAGCATCAATGTGTCTCACCTTCACTGGAATTCTCTCGATTCGATCAGCAATGTCCTGCCACAGGTCAGCCGCCCAAATGGGCTTTCCTCTTCTCTGCCAACCACTCTTTTTCCAGTTCTTTAGCCAACCCCACAGAGCATTGGCTACCATCCATGAGTCGGTGTAGAGATAAAGCTTTGGCCATCTCTCACGTTCAGCTACGTCGAGAGCTAGCTGGACAGCTTTTACCTCTGCAAACTGACTGGATTCTCCTTCTCCATCCTTTGCTTCTGCAACTCGGCGTGTTGGACTCCACACTGCAGACTTCCACCTTCGCTTGTTCCCGACAAGACGACAGGAACCGTCTGTGAACAAAGCATATTTCTTTTCATCATCAGAAAGGTCATTGTAAGGAGGAGCTTCCTCAGCACGAGTTACTCTCTCCTCTGGAGGTTTAGTACAGTTGGTACCTTCAGGCCAACTTGAGATCACCTCCACCAGACCAGGTCTTTCAAGATTTCCCATTCGAGCTCTCTGTGTTATCAGAGCCATCCACTTAGACCAGGTGGAATCTGTTGCATGACGTGGTGTGGAACCTTTGCCTTTGAACATCCAATTCAAAACTGGTAATCTGGGAGCTAAGAGAAGTTGTGATTCAGTTCCAATTACTTCAGAAGCTGCTTTCACTCCTTCATAGGCAGCTAGAATCTCTTTCTCTGCTGGAGTATAGTTAGCCTCTGAACCTCTGTAACCTCGACTCCAGAAACCAAGAGGTCGTCCACGTGTCTCACCTGGAGCTCTTTGCCACAATCACCAGGTTGGACCATTGTCACTTGCAGCCGTGTACAAAATGTTCTTAATGTCTGGACCATCTCGGACAGGTCCCAGACCCATTGCTTGAACTACCTCTTGCTTTATCTGGTCAAAGGCTGCTTGTTGTTCAGGTCCCCAGTGGAAATGGTTTCTCTTTCGAGTCACATCGTACAGAGGTTTCACAATCTGACTGTATCCAGGGATGTGCAGTCTCCAAAATCCCACTATCCCCAAGAAACGTAGAGTTTCTTGCTTGTTCATGGGATTTGCCATGGTAGAGACTCTATTTACCACATCCACTGGAATGTGTCGGCGTCCATCCTGCCACCGCACTCCCAGAAACTGGATCTCTCTGGTAGGTCCTTTCACCTTGTCTCGCTTGATGGCAAAACCTGCATTCAGAAGAATGTCAATGATTTTGTTACCTTTCTCGAAGACTTCCTCAGCAGTTTTACCCCAGATGATGATGTCATCGATGAACTGGATGTGTTCTGGAGCACCACCTTCCTCCAGAGCATCGTGGATCACTGCATGACAGATGCTTGAGCTGTGGATCCAGCCCATTGGCAACCTGTTGAAAGTGTACTGGATTCCTCTCCAGGTGAAAGCACACTGAGGCCTGCATTCCTCTGCTATGGGAATAGAGAAGAAGGCATTAGCAATGTCTATGGTAGCATACCATTTGGCCTCTTTGGATTCCAGCTCACACTGGAGTTCCATCATGTCTGGTACTGCTACACTCATAGGTGGAGTTACTTCATTCAGGGCTCGGTAGTCGACTGTCAGACGCCAGTCTCCATTCGGCTTTCGCACAGGCCACACTGGACTGTTGAAAGGTGAATGAGTTTTGCTGATGACTTTCTGACTCTCCAACTGACGAATCAGATTCTGAATGGGCAACAAAGAGTCAGGGTTGGTTCTGTATTGTCTGTGATGCACAGTCTGAGAAGCAACTGGCAATTTAATGTCCTGAATCTTGTGTTGTCCCACAACTGCAGGTTCATCAGAAAGCTCAGGTCTGACAGACAGCTTCAACTTTTGTCCATCAATTTCCACAGATACTACTCCAAAAGCCCATTTGTAACCTCTAGGGTCTTTGAAACGCCCTTCTCTCAGAAAATCAATTCCCAGAATACAAGGTGCGTCAGGTCCGGTCACAACTGTATGCTTCCTCCACTGTTTACCAGTTAAACTTATATCAACCTCCCCTTAGTTAACTCTTGAGATCCACCAGTGACTCCCAGAATAGTTATAGCTTCTGATCCCTGATAATTTGATGGCATTATGGTGCACTGAGCCCCTGTGTCAACCAAGGCCCTGTACTTCTGAAATTGTGAAGTGCCAGGCCACTGGATGTACACATCCCAATAGATTCTGTTATCTCTGTTACCCCTCTCCTCCCCCTGGCGGGAGGCAGGGCACCCCTAGTTATGGGGAACATGCCCACATGTGCAATGAGCACATGGTGCAGTGTTAGAACTGGAGCCACTGTTGGAGCTATTAGAGTTGTCCTGGGGAACTGTAGAAGTAACAGCTACCCTTCTGGTATTGCTACCTCGGGTTCTGCCACTTTGCAGTTCCCTCAGTCTCCTGAAAAGATTAGCAGTTGGTTGACCATCCCATCTGTTCATGTTCTCACCAAACTGATCACGCAGAGTTATCCAAATACTCGCACGTGATTGCCTTGGTGGTCTGTTTTGGTTGGATCCGTTTTGGTTGGATCTGTTTTGGAATGACCTGTTTTGGAATGACATCCTTGGAGGACGTCTATTCCTCACAGAGGAAACCTGTATCCATCTGGAGGAAGAATTGGAATTATCTCTTTGTGCCAATTGGGAGAATGTATTTTTAAATTCATCCTTCAGCTCTTTCATGCAATTCTCAATTTTTCCAGACAGAGTTTCAATGGCTGAAACCAGAGAAACACGTGTCATGCTATCCTGCAGTTGTCTCATTTGATCAGTGAATTGGCCAACCGTAGGAGAAGCTCCACCATAATTTCTTGCCACAATTCTGCTTGCCAGAATATTTGCATAATTAGGAGGAGCAAGTTTGATGAGCTTCTTAGCAAGACCAGTTCCTACAGGAATTTCATCAGGATTCAGAGTCTCATGGCCACCATAGAGTACCTCTCTAACAGCAAATTCTCTCAGACGCTTAATTCCCTCATCTATGGTAGTCCAGGGTTTGGCATTCCATGGAAGATCATCTCGGGAAGGATACCTCATGAGAGTTGCCATTAAAAGGCGAATCCAGAGAGTAACCTTGCCGAGAGTCCTGCCTAGATGTCTATCTATTCCATTATCCTTTGAGAGAGTTCCTAGTTGAGCTGCTGACTTGTCTCCAACTACCAGAGCTGGAGCACCTGTATCATAGCATCTACCAAGCCAAGCTAGGATTGGCTCCTTATCTGCTCTGATGTAATCTTTACGCACAAACTGTAATTCTTCACGCGGCGATGAACAGCTCTCTATGTCATCTGACTCCTCCTCTGCCTCCTCTTCCTGAAGTTCTTGTCCCAATAATCTGTCACTCTCCTAAGAATCTGCTTAAGGTCAGGAGTACCACCTCTAGTTGTTCTGCTATCAGCAATTTGCCCTGCATCTCCATCCAGTGATGATCTCAATAACTCAGCTATATCTTTAAGACAAACCTTTTCCTCCATCTCAGCAGGGTCTCTTTGAGCAGAAGTTCCCTCACCAGGATCCTGCTGCTCTTCCCCATCAGCATCTGGATCAGCTTTGCCCTTTCTTCTTCTTGTACTTAGAACAGCTACCTGCTTAACTGGAGCTGTGTTTGGATTTACAGCTGGCTTAATAGAAGCTGACAGGTTTTGAGATGAATCAGCTGCTGTGGAGGACACTTCTGGTCCTGCCGAAGAAGAAGGAGGAACTGGCTTTGCCCCATTAATGGCTGCCGAGGGCGTGGAAGCCATGTTAGGAGCTGCCGCTGGCTGATTGCCAGAGCCACCAACAGCACCGTTCAGAGCAGCCTTTCCGATGGACTTTTTAGCCTTGTCGTTAACTGATACAGATTCTGCATTTTCCTCATCACTAGATACCTCTGGGGTAGAGTTAGAGCTGCGCTTTCTGCGTTTCGATCTACGCTTAATTACAAAGCACGCTTTAGCCACTTTTTCCTTCCGATACAGAGCATATAACAAGTACGCAATCACCATCACCAGCAGCAGATTTAAACACATCACATAAATCACCTTTGGATCCCAGCCATCACTTAAAACAACCCTTTCGCCTACCGGGATCTTAAACTCCTTTATCTCTATGGGCAGAGTGCTGGAGGTCACATTCCCGTATCTGTTAAGCCAGAAGAATCCCAGGCACCGGTCGTAAAGAAGCTGAATCTTATACTTAAACCATAAATACAATTTATACATCAAGTATCTGCCTAAGCGATCGAAAATCATTCCCATGAAGTACTTGTAGACCAGTACCGAACAAACTGAAAAGACCAAACGCTCTAAAAGCCAAAACACTTTCATGTTTGCAACTCCGACTCGAGCAGGCAATAAATCAAGCAACCTTTTAGCCCAGCTTCTGGACAGCAATTATCCACAAGCCGCACGTTGGGCGCCAATTAAAAATAATGTGGTGGAGTAGGAAGGTTCCCCCCACACACAAAAGAATTCCACAGCTAACTCAGCCGGAGAAGCAGATGAAAGCTGTATTTTACAAGCAGATATGGAATGCAATGAATATGTACAAAAATATACAATATTTACAATATATACAGAAATATACAGCAAAGTATGTAATGCAGGAAACCTTTCCCCAACCCCCCTGTGGCCAGGGGGTTCGGCCTGCCCCTCCCTTCTCCCTCCCTACCTCCCCTTTTTCCAAAAAGGGTTAGAGAGAAAGAGAAAGGAAGGTAATTAAAAGGGTGAAAACTTGTTAAAGCTCAAAGCGGATGCAAAAGTTAGTTTTCTCTTATCTGGTTAGCAAGAATCATTCCTGCGTAGCAAGCTGTTGCTTCAGGGAGAAAAGCAGGCCAGCTCACAGTACAGGGAGAAGAAAAAGATGACAACTGCCTGCCCCCCTCGACTGAAAGACTAAACAAGACATACAGCCGGGTTCCACGAATGAAATTGGATTAGAATATCATTGTTTTCATTCTAATATCAAAATATTCGGCCAGAGTGTTCAGAAAGTGTCTCTTTCTTAAAGGCACAGCCTAAACCGGTCACACTGGGGAACGATACCTGGACCTAGAGATGATTTCCCAGAACGATATCCTGGGGAACAACACCTGGACACTTGCCTAAGGGCTAAAAAACTGTATAAAAGACTGGAGCAACTGCTAGCTTGTAGGAGGAGAAAATTGGAGAAGCAAGATGCAGAAGAAAGCAGACGGCAGCACACGCTGGAAACATCCTGGGGCCAACACAATGGATCTTGGACTCTCCGTGCCCTAAGTTCCGCCTGCTGCAACTCATGGAGCTGAAGAAGTTGCCCAGAGGACCTCATCCCTTCTACAGCCAAAGCCTCAGCACCGTTTCTCTACAGACCCAACATCTCCTGCAGCACCTTTCCTCCACAGACTCAAACTGTCTTGGGGGGTGAGGGGTGTGGTAATATAATTCTTTCCATCTTCTCCCTTTCTTCTCTCTCTTCCTATTCTCTCTCTCTCCCCTCCTGATCCCTCCACTTTATTTATGTCCATCCACTGTATTTATGGAATAAATAGTCTAGCTGTTGATATTTTGGCCTCGTTTGTGCCTCTAATTTCACAGCACGGGAATATTCATTAAAAACCTCAATCTCTTTCCCTCTCCGGATCGAGACAAGGGGTCTCACCATAGCTGAGTAGAGGGGGAGAATCACCTCCCTTGACCTGCTGGCCACACTTCTGATGCAGCCCAGGATCTGATTGGCTTTCCGGGCTGCAAGTGCACACTGAGAGCTCCTGTTGAGCTTCTTGTGCACTGGCGGCTGGGCTGGTGGCTGGGCTGGTCGATGCTGGGGGGAGCTGGGTGGGTGCTGTGCTGGCTTCTGGGGGTGCTCCATTCTGGGTGCAGTAGATGCAGCTCTCTCCCGCTGCTGCGGGGGTGTGCTGTGGGCTCCTCAGGGCTGTGCTGGAGGCTGGGTCACCTGGAGCAGGCTCTCAGGCAGGTCCCTTGGTGCTGCAGCGCTTGCAGGATGCTGTGGGGGAGCAGCTCCCCTGTTTCCACCAGACACAGTGTGTGATTGCAGGGTGTGGTGAGCTTCCCACAGCATTGTGCTGGGGTATTTGCTTTAGCAAATTATGATTATCAATTAATATAATGTGTTTAACAAGGTATTATTAATAGCCTGATAGAACTTAAGTAAACTTCAGTAACCTTTAGTGCATTTTGGTAAGACCTTTAGTAACCTATAGAAGGACGTGCAGGCGTGCAGCAGAATCAGGAGACGTGCTGGTGTGCAGTTGTGCATCACAGGATGTGAAATAGGTTGATACAATGAAGAGACATTGCTGTGTATTTCAGGATGTGAAATAGGTTGATACAATGAAGAGATATTGCTGTGTATCACAGGATGTGAAATAGGCTGATACAATGAAGAAACATTGATTTGCTTTGAAACATTGAAATCATAGCTAAAGGAAGGACAACCAGAACAAAGAACAATGAAGTTACAGTCTGCTGCCAAAAGGAACCTCAAAAAAGATCATCCAATGAACTTTGAGACACCCCAACTGTTAGCCTATCAGCTAAGGACAAGTAGCTATAGCAATACAAGAAGAAGAGTATAAAAATGATGTGCTATAACAATAAAGTTTGAATTAGACCCCTAACTCTATGAGTGCTCGAGTCTGATTCCTCTCGCCCCAACCGCGGCATCTGGTGACCCCGCCGACGTGATAGGGGTATGGAGCAGTGACCGCCTGGGTGAGGAGCCTGCCGAGAGAAATAGCGCCAGAAGAAAGGCGGATAGCGACGGAGATCGCGCGCCAGAAGAAAGGCGGATAGCGACGGAGATCGCGCGCCAGAAGAAAGGCGGATAGCGACGGAGATCGCGCGCGGACAGACCGGTGACGGACAGACCGGTGAGTCTGGGCGGCAGGATGGGGATTGCTGCATCAGCATTAGAAAGCGCAATCGTTAGAAGCTTTCAGAACCTAGCGGAAAAGAATGACGTAGAATTACCGCGTCCAGCTCTTATAGAGCTACTGGAATGGACCCGCAGGCGGGGACTTCTTACTTCTACGCAAGAAGTATATTCTAAAACGGCATGGGAGAACATAGGGAAAGAACTGTGGGAGGCGGTGCAGAATGGGACTAAGGGAGCTAAGCAAATGGCTCAGACCTATCGTGCAGTCAAGCAGCTAATTGAACAAGTGCATGGAGAAGCTACGGTCGCGGCAGCTGTTCGAACGGCTATCCAAGGTGATCAGAGTGTGCCTGTGGCTGCCGACTCAGACGAGTTAACCCTCAAAGAGCCTTCTAGTTCTTGTAGCGGACAGCAGACAAAAGGGAGCAGCCCTTCTCCGAATTCAGAAGCTCCGCCAGCTTACCAACCCGGCGAAGCTGTCTGCCCTGTATTAACTACAGCTGAGAGGCTCGCTTGGGGGGATGATGATGACTTGCCACCGTGGCAGCCCGATCCACTCCCGAGCCCCTCTGCTCCTACCAGTCATGCTCCTGCCACCGCTGCTGATATTAAACCACACGCAGACCCACAGCATGTCTCCCTGCCTAAAGATGCAGATAGTGATGATGATATGGAAGTAGATATGAATTCTGGGGGCTGAACAGACCCTATCGAGCATTGAGACAGGAGCTGCGTCTACAACAAGCTAATATGCAAAACTTGTTAAATCACATGCAACGGCTAGATAAGGGTTCTAAACGAGCAGATGTTAAAAAGGCATATAAAGAAGCTCATGAAGCAATTGTAAAAGGTTTGAAAGCTGTTGAGGAAAAGGTTGATCAAGATGAACAAAGGCATGAGCAATACTTAGCCAGTTTTGGAACTAATTCATGGGTACCTAGGGATCCTAACTTTGATCCAAACTTCGGGCCATTATTAAATATACTGAGTTGGTACCCTCTGATATAAGAGCTATCATGGAACTGATACTTTCACCCACAGCACTTATGTTATGGATGGCCAAATGGCAAGAATTTTTAGAAATACAACAAGTAGAAAACTTGAACTTACCCCCAACAGACCCACTCCGTGCTGCCTCTTTAGCTATGCTCATGGGGACTGGACAGTATCGTGATATTAATGTCCAGGCTGCTTGTCATCCTAGAGTCCGAAATGCCTCAAAACAGGCAGCATTAAAAGCTTTTTTCGCTCTACCGAAGATGGGAGCTCCGGCACCACCATACACGAAAGTAACACAAGAGAACAATGAGTCGTTTATGTCCTTTGTGGACCGAGTGCGAGAGGCGGTTGAATCTGCCCCCGACTTGGATGCCGACACGAAAGCGCTGATAACCAAAGAAGTTGCAACGCAAAATGCCAACTCTACTTGCAAGCAGCTGATGGCCACGAATTATCAGCCGCCACCTGGGGGAGCGCCGGAGTCGATCTGGCCTTGGGAGAATCAAGAACAATAACTGACTCAGATGTGCATGTACTCCTATCATCGGTGCAGGGACCACTAGGCCATGGACTTTCAGCTTTGTTATTGGGACGTTCAAGTGCTACAATAAAGGGAATCTTTGTTTGTCCAGGAGTGATCGATGCAGATTATACAGGACCCATTGGCATAATGGTGCAAGTGTTGCACCCCCAGTAACCTTAAACAAGGGAATGATAATTGCCCAATTGATCCCTTTTAAAGCACAAGTACCAAAAAGGCAGGCAAAGCTTAGAGGCAATGGAGCTTTTGGGTCAACGGATCAGGTTCAATTAGCATTTTGTCAAACAATCACTCGAGAGCGTCCCAATCACAAAGTATGTATTCAAAATGTTGATCAGTCAAAAATTGTATTAACAATGATGCTTGATACAGGAGCAGATGTTACAGTGATTCCACAGTCCTCCTGGCCTAAGGAATGGCCGTTGGAAGAGTCTGGAGCTATCGTTTCAGGAGTAGGTGGTAAAGAAACAACTAGAGTTAGTACAAATTTCCTTTGTTTTACTGACGAGGAAGGAAATCAAGCCTGGGTAAAACCATATGTTATTCAGGCACCCTTAGCCTTGCTGGGGAGGGACTGTTTGGCTCAATGGGGTGTTCAAATTGGCAATCATTTTTAGTTGGGGTCACTGATGGCAGCTCTCGCCCAACCCTAAAATTGGAGTGGCTAACAACAACACCTATTTGGGTTGATCAGTGGCCCCTAACTAAAGAGAAGCTGCAGCATGCACAACAGCTTGTTGCTGAACAATTAGCATTGGGACATATCAAACCTTCTGTCAGTCCATGGAACACACCAATATTTACAATTCCCAAAAAATCAGGCAAATGGCGGTTGTTACATGATCTACGGGCAGTAAATGCAGTCATGAAAGACATGGGGCCGTTACAACCTGGCTTACCTTCTCCTACTATGTTACCACAAAACTGGGAATTATTAATTGTAGATCTAAAGGATTGTTTTTTCACTATACCATTACATCCAGAGGACACTGAGAAATTTGCTTTTACAGTACCATCTATTAATAGAGAGAGTCCTGCCCAGAGGTATGAGTGGGTGGTACTACCACAAGGAATGAAGAATTCCCCTACCATATGCCAGTGGTTTGTTGATCTAGCATTACAGCCATGGAGAAAGAGACATCCTAACATAATCTTATATCACTACATGGATGATCTACTAATTTCCACCCCTGAGAAATGCTTACCAGAGGTGGAAAGAGATCTTATTAGTTGTTTAAAGAAATTTGGTCTTGAGATTGCACCAGAAAAGATACAAAGGCAATGTCCTTGGATTTATTTAGGACACAAGATTTTAAAAACTCGAATTGTGCCTCAAAAGATTGAGTTGAGATCAGAAATCCGGAATGTGAATGATTTACAGAAATTGGTGGGAGATATTCAATGGTTACGGACCCTTTGTGGTATATCCAATACTGAGATGCAACCTTTGTTTGATCTTTTAAAGGGTGGTAAACATCCGGCAGACCCACTACAACTTAGTAATGAGGCCTTAACAGCAGTACACAAAAGATGTTCTCTATTAGCAAGAATGATGCAAGAGCTATTGTGGCCTCTTGTCCAGACTGCGCACGCCTTGTGCCACTCCAACAGGAAGGAGTTAACCCACGAGGAATACAGCCAAGACAAGTCTGGCAAACTGATGTAACAGATTTTCCACCTTTTGGTCGTCTAAGACACATTCATGTTTCTATTGATACTTGTTCCAAAACCATATGGGCTACTGCTCATACATCTCAAAGGGGTCCTGCCTGTATACAACATTGGTTGTCTGCTATGGCAGTTCTTGGCAAACCGGAACAAATAAAAACAGACAATGGTCCTGCCTATTTAGGTCAAAAATGTCAGCAATTTTTTACACAATGGGGCATAAAACATGTTACTGGAGTCCCCTATAATTCAGGAGGACAAGGTATCATAGAACGTGCTCATCAGTCTTTAAAACATTATCTGAACCTGTTTAAAAAAGAGGGGGAATTGGGAGTTCATGGCTGTGTAGCCAAGGCCTGTTATGTATTAAATTGGCTTAACCCAAGGGGAGAGGGAGAAAACACATTTATCCCTATTTTTCAACATTTTTTTGGCAATTCAGAGGATTTTTCAAATCATACAGTGTTAGTACAGATCTTTGACCCAGTCACGAATATCTGGAATGGTCCCTTTCAGTTATTGACGTGGGGACGAGGATATGCTTGTGTTAAATGTGAAGACCGTGATAAATGGTTACCAGCAAAATGGGTTCGACCCTGGGTCTCTAATAATGTTGTTAATCCTACAGGATAAGTGTAGTAAGATGGAGGAAGTTCGCAACCCCTATGTCATCATAACAAACCTGTTTGATGATTGGTTCCGTAATTTGTTTGGTTCTTGGGGCAATTGGCTTGGACCTCTGGTTCAGGAAATTTTACGCTTTTTGCTTTTGCTTTTATTAGTTGTATTTGTTGTACGGATAGCCTATACTTGCTTTATGCGACAAGTAGAGAGTCTTTTTAAAAGAAAGGGGGAAATGCTGGGGTATTTGCTTTAGCAAATCATGATTATCAATTAATATAATGTGTTTAACAAGGTATTATTAATAGCCTGATAGAACTTAAGTAAACTTCAGTAACCTTTAGTGCATTTTGGTAAGACCTTTAGTAACCTATAGAAGGACGTGCAGGCGTGCAGCAGAATCAGGAGACGTGCTGGTGTGCAGTTGTGCATCACAGGATGTGAAATAGGTTGATACAATGAAGAGACATTGCTGTGTATTTCAGGATGTGAAATAGGTTGATACAATGAAGAGATATTGCTGTGTATCACAGGATGTGAAATAGGCTGATACAATGAAGAAACATTGATTTGCTTTGAAACATTGAAATCATAGCTAAAGGAAGGACAACCAGAACAAAGAACAATGAAGTTACAGTCTGCTGCCAAAAGGAACCTCAAAAAGATCATCCAATGAACTTTGAGACACCCCAACTGTTAGCCTATCAGCTAAGGACAAGTAGCTATAGCAATACAAGAAGAAGAGTATAAAAATGATGTGCTATAACAATAAAGTTTGAATTAGACCCCTAACTC
>JAWKAJ010000452.1:0-13726 GCA_033816785.1 Picus viridis
AATCTGTATCAGTTAACGACAAGGCTAAAAAGTCCATCGGAAAGGCTGCTCTGAACGGTGCTGTTGGTGGCTCTGGCAATCAGCCAGCGGCAGCGGCAGCTCCTAACATGGCTTCCACGCCCTCGGCAGCCATTAATGGGGCAAAATCCATTTCCTCCTTCTTCTTCGGCAGGACCGGAAGTGTCCTCCACAGCAGCTGATTCGTCTCAAAACCTGTCAGCTTCTATTAAGCCAGCTGTAAATCCAAACACAGCTCCAGTTAAGCAGGTAGCTGTTTTAAGTACGAGAGGAAAAAGGGCAAAGCTGATCCAGATGCTGATGGGGGAGAGCAGCAGGATCCTGGTGAGGGAACTTCTGCTCAAAGAGACCCTGCTGAGATGGAGGAAAAGGTTTGTCTTAAAGATATAGCTGAGTTATTGAGATCATCACTGGATGGAGATGCAGGGCAAATTGCTGATAGCAGAACAACCAAAGGTGGTACTCCTGACCTTAAGCAGATTCTTAGGAGAGTGACAGTAAGATTATTGGGACAAGAACTTCAGGAAGATGAGGCAGAGGAGGAGGAGTCAGATGACATTGAAAGCTGTTGTCACCCAGGGAAGAATTGAGGAATGTGCGTAAAGATTACATCAGAGCAGATAAGGAGCCAATCCTAGCTTGGCTTGGTAGATGCTATGATACAGGTGCTCCAGCTCTGGTAGTTGGAGACAAGTCAGCAGCCCAACTAGGAACTCTCTCAAAGGATAATGGAATAGATAGACATCTAGGCAGGACTCATTAAAGGTTACTCTGTGGATACGCCTTTTAATGGCAACTCTCATGAGGTATCCTTCCCGAGATGATCTTCCATGGAATGCTAAACCCTGGACTACCATAGATGAGGGAATCAAGCGTCTGAGAGAATTTGCTGTTAGAGAGGTACTCTATGGTGGCCATGAGACTCTGAATCCTGATGAAATTCCTGTAGGAACTGGTCTTGCTAAAAAGCTCATCAAACTTGCTCCTCCTAATTATGCAAATATTCTGGCAAGCAGAATTGTGGCAAGAAATTATGGTGGTGCTTCTCCTACGGTTGGCCAATTCACTGATCAGATGAGACAACTGGAGGATAGCATGACACGTGTTTCTTTGGTTTCAGCCATTGAAACTCTGTCTGGAAAAATGAAGAATTGCATGAAAGAGCTGAAGGATGAATTTAAAAATACATTCTCCCAATTGGCACAAAGAGATAATTCCAATTCTTCCTCCAGATGGATACAGGTTTCCTCTGTGAGGAATAGACGTCCTCAAGGATGTCATTCCAAAACAGGTCATTCCAAAACAGGTCATTCCAAAACAGGTCCAACCAAAACAGACCACCAAGGCAATCACGTGCGAGTATCTGGATAACTCTGCGTGATCAGTTTGGTGAGAACATGAACAGATGGGATGGTCAACCAACTGCTAATCTTTTCAGGAGACTGAGGGAACTGCAAAGTGGCAGAACCCGAGGTAGCAATACCAGAAGGGTAGCTGTTACTTCTACAGTTCCCCAGGACAACTCTAATAGCTCCAACAGTGGCTCCAGTTCTAACACTGCGCCATGTGCTCATTGCACATGTGGGCATGTTCCCCATAATTAGGGGTGCCCTGCCTCCCGCCAGAGGGAGAGGGGTAACAGAGATAACAGAATCTATTGGGATGTGTACATCCAGTGGCCTGGCACTTCTCACAATTTCAGAAGTACAGGGCCTTGGTTGACACAGGGGCTCAGTGCACCATAATGCCATCAAATTATCAGGGATCAGAAGCTATAACTATTCTGGGAGTCACTGGTGGATCTCAAGAGTTAACTAAGGTGGAGGTTGATATAAGTTTAACTGGTAAACAGTGGAGAAAGCATACAGTTGTGACCGGACCTGACGCACCTTGTATTCTGGGAATTGATTTTCTGAGAGAAGGGCGTTTCAAAGACCCTAGAGGTTACAAATGGGCTTTTGGAGTAGCATCTGTAGAAACTGATGGACAAAAGCTGAAGCTGTCTGTTAGACCTGAGCTTTCTGATGAATCTGCAGTTGTGGGACAACACAAGATTCAGGACATTAAATTGCCGGTTGCTTCTCAGACTGTGCATCACAGACAATACAGAACCAACCGTGACTCTTTGTTGCCCATTCAGAATCTGATTCGTCAGTTGGAGAGTCAGAAAGTCATCAGCAAAACTCATTCACCTTTCAACAGTCCAGTGTGGCCTGTGCGAAAGCCGAATGGAGATTGGCGTCTGACAGTCGACTACCGAGCCCTGAATGAAGTAACTCCACCTATGAGTGCAGCAGTACCAGACATGATGGAACTCCAATATGAGCTGGAATCCAAAGAGGCCAAATGGTATGCTACCATAGACATTGCTAATGCCTTCTTCTCTATTCCCATAGCAGAGGAATGCAGGCCTCAGTTTGCTTTCACCTGGAGAGGAATCCAGTACACCTTCAACAGATTGCCAATGGGCTGGATCCACAGCTCAAGCATCTGTCATGCAGTGATCCACGATGCTCTGGAGGAAGGTGGTGCTCCAGAACACATCCAGTTCATCGATGACATCATCGTCTGGGGTAAAACTGCTGAGGAAGTCTTTGAGAAAGGTAACAAAATCATTGACATTCTTCTGAATGCAGGTTTTGCCATCAAGCGAGACAAGGTGAAAGGACCTACCAGAGAGATCCAGTTTCTGGGAGTGCGGTGGCAGGATGGACGCCGACACATTCCAGTGGATGTGGTAAATAGAGTCTCTACCATGGCAAATCCCATGAACAAGCAAGAAACTCTACGTTTCTTGGGGATAGTGGGATTTTGGAGACTGCACATCCCTGGATACAGTCAGATTGTGAAACCTCTGTATGATGTGACTCGAAAGAGAAACCATTTCCACTGGGGACCTGAACAACAAGCAGCCTTTGACCAGATAAAGCAAGAGGTAGTGCAAGCAATGGGTCTGGGACCTGTCCGAGATGGTCCAGACATTAAGAACATTTTGTACACGGCTGCAAGTGACAATGGTCCAACCTGGTGCTTGTGGCAAAGAGCTCCAGGTGAGACACGTGGACGACCTCTTGGTTTCTGGAGTCGAGGTTACAGAGGTTCAGAGGCTAATTATACTCCAACAGAGAAAGAGATTCTAGCTGCCTATGAAGGAGTAAAAGCAGCTTCTGAAGTAATTGGAACTGAATCACAACTTCTCTTAGCTCCCAGATTACCAGTTTTGAATTGGATGTTCAAAGGCAAAGGTTCCACACCACATCATGCAACAGATTCCACCTGGTCTAAGTGGATGGCTCTGATAACACAGAGAGCTCGAATGGGAAATCTTGAAAGACCTGGTCTGGTGGAGGTGATCTCAAGTTGGCCTGAAGGTACCAACTGTACTAAACCTCCAGAGGAGAGAGTATGCTTTGTTCACTCGTGCGAAGGTGGAAGCTCCTCCTTACAATCCAACACTATCTGATGATGGAAAGAAATATGCTTTGTTCACAGACGGTTCCTGTCGTCTGAACGGGAGACAAGCGAAGGTGGAAGTCTGCAGTGTGGAGTCCAACACGCCGAGTTGCAGAGAAGGCCAAAGGATGGGATCGAATCGGAGAATCCAGTCACATTCGCAGAGGTGAGGAAAGCTGTCCAGCTAGCTCAAGAGTTTGACGTAGCTGATCGTGATCTCGAGATGGCCAAAGCTTTAGCTCGGTGGGCACCGACTCATGGATGGTAGCCAATGCTCTGTGGGGTTGGCTGGAGAACTGGGCTATCACACAAGTCAATGGTTGGCAGAGGAAAAGGACTGAAGCCCATTAGGTTGCATCTCTGCCTTGATGTCCTGTGAGCCCACCGAGCTAAGAACATCTCACCTCGGTGTTTCCAGTCGAGATCAAGATCAGAGTCCATGTCTACTGGAGAAACTCTTGCAGCTAGATCTGCTGATGGTTGTGTTGCTGTTCCTCAGTAGCTTTGCTCTGAGGAATGTGAGCATCGATGTGTCTCACCTTCACTGGAATTCTCTCGATTCGATCAGCAATGTCCTGCCACAGGTCAGCTGCCCAAATGGGCCTTCCCTTCCTCTGCCAACCATTCTTTTTCCAGTTCTTTAGCCAACCCCACAGAGCATTGGCTACCATCCATGAGTCGGTGTAGAGATAAAGCTTTGGCCATCTCTCACGTTCAGCTACGTCAAGAGCTAGCTGCACAGCTTTTACCTCTGCGAATTGACTGGATTCTCCTTCTCCATCCTTTGCTTCTGCAACTCGGCGTGTTGGACTCCACACTGCAGACTTCCACCTTCGCTTGTTCCCGACAAGACGACAGGAACCGTCTGTGAACAAAGCATATTTCTTTTCGTCATCAGATAGGTCATTGTAAGGAGGAGCTTCCTCAGCACGAGTTACTCTCTCCTCTGGAGGTTTAGTACAGTTGGTACCTTCAGGCCAACTTGAGATCACCTCCACTAGACCAGGTCTTTCAAGATTTCCCATTCGAGCTCTCTGTGTTATCAGAGCCATCCACTTAGACCAGGTGGAATCTGTTGCATGATGTGGTGTAGAACCTTTGCCTTTGAACATCCAATTCAAAACTGGTAATCTGGGAGCTAAGAGAAGTTGTGATTCAGTTCCAATTACTTCAGAAGCTGCTTTTACTCCTTCATAGGCAGCTAGAATCTCTTTCTCTGTTGGAGTATAATTAGCCTCTGAACCTCTGTAACCTCGACTCCAGAAACCAAGAGGTCGTCCACGTGTCTCACCTGGAGCTCTCTGCCACAAGCACCAGGTTGGACCATTGTCACTTGCAGCCGTGTACAAAATGTTCTTAATGTCTGGACCATCTCGGACAGGTCCCAGACCCATTGCTTGCACTACCTCTTGCTTTATCTGGTCAAAGGCTGCTTGTTGTTCAGGTCCCCAGTGGAAATGGTTTCTCTTTCGAGTCACATCATACAGAGGTTTCACAATCTGACTGTATCCAGGGATGTGCAGTCTCCAAAATCCCACTATCCCCAAGAAACGTAGAGTTTCTTGCTTGTTCATGGGATTTGCCATGGTAGAGACTCTGTTTACCACATCCACTGGAATGTGTCGGCGTCCATCCTGCCACCGCACTCCCAGAAACTGGATCTCTCTGGTAGGTCCTTTCACCTTGTCTCGCTTGATGGCAAAACCTGCATTCAGAAGAATGTCAATGATTTTGTTACCTTTCTCGAAGACTTCCTCAGCAGTTTTACCCCAGACGATGATGTCATCGATGAACTGGATGTGTTCTGGAGCACCACCTTCCTCCAGAGCATCATGGATCACTGCATGACAGATGCTTGAGCTGTGGATCCAGCCCATTGGCAATCTGTTGAAGGTGTACTGGATTCCTCTCCAGGTGAAAGCAAACTGAGGCCTGCATTCCTCTGCTATGGGAATAGAGAAGAAGGCATTAGCAATGTCTATGGTAGCATACCATTTGGCCTCTTTGGATTCCAGCTCATACTGCAGTTCCATCATGTCTGGTACTGCTGCACTCATAGGTGGAGTTACTTCATTCAGGGCTCGATAGTCGACTGTCAGACGCCAATCTCCATTCGGCTTTCTCACAGGCCACACTGGACTGTTGAAAGGTGAATGAGTTTTGCTGATGACTTTCTGACTCTCCAACTGACGAATCAGATTCTGAATGGGCAACAAAGAGTCACGGTTGGTTCTGTATTGTCTGTGATGCACAGTCTGAGAAGCAACCGGCAATTTAATGTCCTGAATCTTGTGTTGTCCCACAACTGCAGATTCATCAGAAAGCTCAGGTCTAACAGACAGCTTCAGCTTTTGTCCATCAGTTTCTACAGATGCTACTCCAAAAGCCCATTTGTAACCTCTAGGGTCTTTGAAACGCCCTTCTCTCAGAAAATCAATTCCCAGAATACAAGGTGCGTCAGGTCCGGTCACAACTGTATGCTTTCTCCACTGTTTACCAGTTAAACTTATATCAACCTCCACCTTAGTTAACTCTTGAGATCCACCAGTGTCTCCCAGAATAGTTATAGCTTCTGATCCCTGATAATTTGATGGCATTATGGTGCACTGAGCCCCTGTGTCAACCAAGGCCCTGTACTTCTGAAATTGCGAAGTGCCAGGCCACTGGATGTACACATCCCAATAGATTCTGTTATCTCTGTTACCCCTCTCCTCCCCCTGGCGGGAGGCAGGGCACCCCTAGTTATGGGGAACATGCCCACATGTGCAATGAGCACATGGCGCAGTGTTAGAACTGGAGCCACTGTTGGAGCTATTAGAGTTGTCCTGGGGAACTGTAGAAGTAACAGCTACCCTTCTGGTATTGCTACCTCGGGTTCTGCCACTTTGCAGTTCCCTCAGTCTCCTGAAAAGATTAGCAGTTGGTTGACCATCCCATCTGTTCATGTTCTCACCAAACTGATCACACAGAGTTATCCAGATACTCGCACGTGATTGCCTTGGTGGTCTGTTTTGGTTGGACCTGTTTTGGAATGACCTGTTTTGGAATGACCTGTTTTGGAATGACATCCTTGGAGGACGTCTATTCCTCACAGAGGAAACCTGTATCCATCTGGAGGAAGGATTGGAATTATCTCTTTGTGCCAATTGGGAGAATGTATTTTTAAATTCATCCTTCAGCTCTTTCATGCAATTCTCAATTTTTCCAGACAGAGTTTCAATGGCTGAAACCAAAGAAACACGTGTCATGCTATCCTCCAGTTGTCTCATCTGATCAGTGAATTGGCCAACCGTAGGAGAAGCACCACCATAATTTCTTGCCACAATTCTGCTTGCCAGAATATTTGCATAATTAGGAGGAGCAAGTTTGATGAGCTTTTTAGCAAGACCAGTTCCTACAGGAATTTCATCAGGATTCAGAGTCTCATGGCCACCATAGAGTACCTCTCTAACAGCAAATTCTCTCAGACGCTTGATTCCCTCATCTATGGTAGTCCAGGGTTTAGCATTCCATGGAAGATCATCTCGGGAAGGATATCTCATGAGAGTTGCCATTAAAAGGCGTACCCACAGAGTAACCTTACCGAGAGTCCTGCCTAGATGTCTATCTATTCCATTATCCTTTGAGAGAGTTCCTAGTTGGGCTGCTGACTTGTCTCCAACTACCAGAGCTGGAGCACCTGTATCATAGCATCTACCAAGCCAAGCTAGGATTGGCTCCTTATCTGCTCTGATGTAATCTTTACGCACATTCCTCAATTCTTCCCTGGGTGACGAACAGCTTTCAATGTCATCTGACTCCTCCTCCTCTGCCTCATCTTCCTGAAGTTCTTGTCCCAATAATCTTACTGTCACTCTCCTAAGAATCTGCTTAAGGTCAGGAGTACCACCTTTAGTTGTTCTGCTATCAGCAATTTGCCCTGCATCTCCATCCAGTGATGATCTCAATAACTCAGCTATATCTTTAAGACAAACCTTTTCCTCCATCTCAGCAGGGTCTCTTTGAGCAGAAGTTCCCTCACCAGGATCCTGCTGCTCTCCCCCATCAGCATCTGGATCAGCTTTGCCCTTTTTTCCTCTCGTACTTAAAACAGCTACCTGCTTAACTGGAGCTGTGTTTGAATTTACAGCTGGCTTAATAGAAGCTGACAGGTTTTGAGACGAATCAGCTGCTGTGGAGGACACTTCCGGTCCTGCCGAAGAAGAAGGAGGAAATGGCTTTGCCCCATTAATGGCTGCCGAGGGCGTGGAAGCCATGTTAGGAGCTGCCGCTGCCGCTGGCCGATTGCCAGAGCCACCAACAGCACCGTTCAGAGCAGCCTTTCCGATGGACTTTTTAGCCTTGTCATTAACTGATACAGATTCTGCATTTTCCTCATCACTAGATACCTCTGGGGTAGAGTTAGAGCTGCGCTTTCTACGTTTCGATCTACGCTTAATTACAAAGCACGCTTTAGACACTTTTTTCTCCCGATAGAGAGCATATAACAAGTACGCAATCACCATCACCAGCAGCAGATTTAAACACATCACATAAATCACCTTTGGATCCCAGCCGTCACTTAAAACAACCTTTTCGCCTACCGGGATCTTAAACTCCTTTATCTCTATGGGCAGAGTGCTGGAGGTCACATTCCCGTATCTGTTAAGCCAGAAGAATCCCAGGCACCGGTCGTAAAGAAGCTGAATCTTATACTTAAACCATAAATACAATTTATACATCAAGTATCTGCCTAAGCGATCGAAAATCATTCCCATGAAGTACTTGTAGACCAGTACCGAACAAACTGAAAAGACCAAACGTTCTAAAAGCCAAAACACTTTCATGTTTACAACTCCGACTCGAGCAGGCAATAAATCAAGCAACCTTTTAGCCCAGCTTCTGGACAGCAATTATCCACAAGCCGCACGTTGGACCGCCAATTAAAAAATATGTAGGAAGGTTCCCCCCCACACACAAAAGAATTCCACAGCTAACTCAGCCGGAGAAGCAGATGAAAGCTGTATTTTACAAGCAGATATGGAATGCAATGAATATGTACATAAATATACAATATTCACAATATATACAGAAATATACAGCAAAGTATGTAATACAGGAAACCTTTCCCCAACCCCTGCGGCCAGGGGGTTTGGCCTGCCGCTCCCTTCTCCCTCCCTACCTCCCCTTTTTCCCAAAAGGGTTAGAGAGAGAGAGAGAAAGGAAGGTAATTAAAAGGGGAAAAATTTGTTAAAGCTCAAAGCGAATGCAAAAAGTTAGTTTTCTTATCTGGTTAGAGAGGAATCGTAGAGAGAAACGAGCCAGCTCACAGCACAGGGGGAAGAAGAAGACGACTGCCCACTGACTCCCCCGACTGAAAGACTAAACAAAAATTTACAGCTGGGTCCCACCAATGAAATTGAATTAGCATATCTCTTGTTTTCATTCTAATATCAAAATATTCGCCCAGAGTGTTCAGAAAGTGTCCCTTTCTTAAAGGCACAGCCTAAACCAGTCACAGTAAGTGATGAGGTGAGTTGGAGCAATTGATTTGATTACTTTGTGGGAGAAATTAGATGTAGTAGTAGTAGTAGTAGAAGGCTTAATTTGATCATAGGGCAAGATTAATAGGATCCTCAAGTAGGATAAAATTGACGAGTCTTCTATTTTGTGATTCTGTTACTGGATTCATAGC
The DNA here is from genome assembly GCA_033816785.1 of Picus viridis. NCBI lineage: Eukaryota > Metazoa > Chordata > Aves > Piciformes > Picidae > Picus > Picus viridis. The sequence goes on from JAWKAJ010000452.1 coordinate 9,146, forward strand.
TAGGTCTTCCAGACATAGAAAACATGTCATTTTTAGGCTGCTTAATGTAGTTTCATCTGACAATCTGACAAGCTAGCTGCTATTCCTGTTCAAGTAATTTATAGGATCATAGAATTGTTTTGGTTGAAAACAAACACCTCTAGTGATCGTCTAGTTCAACCAGAGCAATGAGGCTCTCCTCAGCCTCCCCTTCTCCAGGTTAAACAACCCAGGCTCCCACAGCCGCTTCTCATAAAGTTTGCTCTCCAGCCACTTTACCATCTTTGTCATCCTTCTCTGGACACACTTCAGCACCTCAATGTGCTGCTTGTAGTGTGGGGCCCAAAACAGAGCACAGGATTTGAGGTGTGGCCTCCCCAGTGCCAAGCACAGGGGCATGATCACTTCCCTGATTCTGCTGACCACACTATTCTTAAAAAAAGTCCAGGATGCCATTTGTCTTCTTGACCACCTGAGCACATTGCTGGCTCATGTTCAGCCAACTGTCCAACTAGCACCCCCAGGTCCTTTCCTGGTGGGGACTTTCCAGTCACTCTGACCCAAGCCTGTAGCATAGCATGGCGTTGTTGTGATCCAGTTGCAGGATATGGCAGTAAATTACAGAATTTTGTTTATGGCTCCCATGAAGTAACTAAAGCAGAACTTTGGGGTATCCGAATTTCTTGGGATACAGTCACTTTTGGGATATGAAGGGGGTCATTGGCAGTCATACTAGAGTACTTTGTTCATATGCCCGGGGTGGGACCTTATGTTTCCCACTGACTAGGCAATTTTGAGGGCAATTCAGAGTTTCTAGGATGGGAGTATGCCCTTTTGTCTGCTGATTAAGTAAGGAATCTAGGTTACTGACTGAAGTCATATTCTTACATTCACACAACGAATTTCCCCAACATGCTTCTCACTTCCTGTCTGCTTTCTTACATAGATTGTTTCCACTTTGGGCTTTATTTCAAGTGTTTGTGAAGCAACTGAGATAGGGAAGAAGCAGAAAAGAAATGATGTTAACATACTACTTTTTTTTTTTTTTTTTTTTTTTTTTTTTTTCTTTGCCTAATTGAATAATTAATCTTTCAGCAAAATCTGCACATTCAGATTTTGATTGCTGCAGAGAAAACTGTATTGGCCAAACACATTGGCTTTGGTGTCATTCTGAGCATATCTTCTAATATTATCCAGTCTTTGGAGAGAGGGTATCTTGAAAGTACAAAACCAATATGATATTGTCTCATTCTAAAAAACAAACAAACAACCCCCACCCCCAACCCCCCAAAAAAAAAGGAAACCAAAACCAATAAAGCCCACAACACTTTTTTAATTTGAAAAACTTAACTAAGAATAGAGTCTATGAGGAGAGTAAACACATGTCTGTACATGCTTTGTTATTTAGGATTTTTCATTTCTACTTGCAATGAAATTTGGTGATTCACCTTTGGAAATCTGGACTTAACTTCAAACATTACTTCCCCTGCTGGGATTTGTGTTTTGTTTCATATGGCAACTCCTTTCAGTAGTTTTTAGCCTGAAATGATGCAATGACTGATGCAATGGAAGATTTTGTGGTGCTCATGAATTGCACTGCTTAGAGTATTCAAAAATAGTTTGGGCATATCTTTGGTAAAATTAAAAAGTATGATTCTTCCCTATTTAGAAAGAGGCATTTATTATACCTTTCAATCAATTGTAAACAGGGTACTGCAATAAAAATCTTTCTCTTTGGGCAAAGAGAAAGAGATTTATTTTCTAGTGTGTTTTTACCTCTGGAAGATTTCTCATGTTTCTGTCTACTGAGTTATTAAACTTTTTTTCACTACTCAGGATAAAAATGAAAACAAAAGTCCCTATCCCCAGAAAACTGCACCAAAACAAAACAAAAGTCCAGGTTATGCAGATACTTTATAGCTTTTACCTTTGGCCTGCGTATTTTTTATTTATTTCCTCCTTTTCTCTGAGCTTCCATTTTCCACACAAATTCAGTGTATTCCAATCTTTGTACTAAATTTTGGACCAGCAACTTTTAAAATTACTTTCAGTTAATAAAAATAAAGCACATTATGAGAAGGATAATCACTTCCTAATTTGAAATTAGTTCAAGTGGCTTTTTATGTTCCTGAAATTTAAGACGTCAGTGGCCAGCTCTGTAAATATAACCACTATGGGAATTACTGTCATTCTTGGACTCTGCATATTCATTTCTCCCTAACTACAAATGTTCCATCAGACTTGTCTCTCTTTGTGTCTGTGATATTTTCATGGTGCATTTTCCACATTTGATTAAGTCTTAAGGATTTATTATCTAAAATGAAATAACAATATTAATGACATCCATCATAGAAGCAGGCATGTCAGTTATAACACAATTATGGTACATTTATACTTTGATTTTTGACATTTGATATTAAAATATTTTAACTTGCAGTTTTTAACCTGAAGGTCTGTTTCGTGTTAGTAAGCCATAAAACCAGCAAAATTTCTCTGAGATGAAGAACTGTATGCGGTCTTCAAATTTTGGGGTCTGTTCTGGTTTTGTTTGCTTGGGGGATTTATCTTTGTTCCCTCCTGTTTCCCAGCTGAAACAGACTAACTGCATGAGTTTAGACTCTGGAGCCAGCTGATGCAAAGTATGAGACAGGATATTTGGAACAAGTTTTAATGCTCGGCAAAGTGTACTCAGGAGAAGTTCAGTGCCAAATGTATTGCTGCAGATAGTCAAGTCCACTGGTAGAGCTGTTTTGGGGATATTTTCGGAGCACTTTGAATGCAGCAAGTAACACTAATCCCTCATGTTCAAGAGTACTAAACTCAGCTTTCATAACAGCATGAGGGCTAGAAATCATGGAGGTTTCTTGCCTCTCAGAACCATTATTTATAATGTCTCATGGGCCTTAGTGGTATTTTTGACAAATTCTCACATCTGCAGAACTGATGTTTTGGCTTTCTTGCCAGCATAGGTAGGTTTATGAGAGGTAGACTGTGGAATCATGATGTTTAAAACTGTGAAGAAATTAGTTTGATGCACACTGTGTAAATAAGCTCTGTGTGGAGAGATAGACTATAAAGAATAACCTCATCCACAAAATTGGAATCTGTAATTCCCTTGCCTAGCAGGTGTGTTTTAACAGAAAATGTTAGTTAGAAGATAATTCATGTGAAAGTATCTGTCAAGTGAAATAGCCTTCATTTACACAAATATCATGTTTCTTAAGCATTAATTAGGAAGCTTCAGTGGATTACTCTTCTGTGAATGGAAATGACAAGTTCTTCCTTGAACACACATAAAATTTCACCTCTGCAAGTGTCTTACCAAAAGTTTCACAAATCAGCTGTGTGGACACTCCTGTTCTTATATCTCTTTTAAACGTTAGTCTTGCCATCTTTATTTCATGACTCCTCCCAGTAAAGATATAGATTAAGATCAGCCAGTTCAGTGGCTTTCAATGGAAAGAGTGGAGGTTTTCACTGGATATGAGGAAAATGTTTTTATTGAAGACTAATTTAGGATTGGCAAGTTCCACAGAGGCTGTTCAGTCTCCATCCTTACAGGATAACCCAATAAGACCTAATTGAAGTAATATTGAGCATATCAGTCTGGACTCAGTATTGACCCCTCTTTGAATGGAAGACTGAAACAGACATATCGAGATGTTGCTCCCAGGCATGAATGACTCTTGGATTGATCTAAAATATCTCTTTATGCTGCTTCCAAAGATGGTTATTGTGGTTATATTATTTAGCATCTCTTTGAAAGAAGATTTTACATATATTAAATCATTCATACTACTGACCTCTGAAACATTCTGAAGTATATAGTCATTTTTCAAATGGGAATAGACCAGAACTACATGCATTTTTTCAAGAAGTGCCTAAACATTTATTTATATAGTGCTCTGCTTCATTTCCTATTAATTTCCTGATAATGTCAAACATCTGCTTTTTGTTAACCAGTACTGAACAGTGTGGCTATGTTTCCATGGAGTCTTAACACTACAGTCACCTGAGTGGTAAGGAGGAGTTCAGAGCTCTTGGTACATGTGTAAATTTAGACAGTTTTCTCTGACAATCTCTACTTTCCATTGTTCGATATGTCTATTCAGCTGAAAATTCATAAATGTATGGAATTATAAAATATTCCATTTCCACAGAATTAAATTGTTGAAAGATCATGGATCAACTCACATGAACAGCATGCTTTGTATTCTTACTGTAGTGAATTAGACAATTTGTTTTGTAACACTTTGTATGTGTTAGCTTTTCATTTTCTCCTACCAATGCATATGCTATTGGAAGTAATCTTCAGTTTCTGCATTCTTTTCTCTTTCTCTCCCCCTGCAAGCTAAGCAAGCTGCTTATATGCTTTCCTGTTACTACCATAGCGTCACACTTTCAAACCAGAAAATACTGATTTTCAAAATTCCATTGTGTAGTATGAATCTTTGATCATCCCCATATTAGAATCAGGGAATTCAGGGACAAAAGTAGCAACTATGGCTTTCAAAGGGCTTATGTATGAGACAAAGACTTCTGAAATTCTAGGGACACTTAGTGGAGTAGAAGCACATACTTATGAACAATTCCAGTAAGCAG
>JAWKAJ010000453.1:0-13686 GCA_033816785.1 Picus viridis
ATGCTTACGTATTGCTGGTTCTTTCCCATGAGGGTGGTGAGACACTGGAACGGGTTGCCCAGGGAGGTGGTGGAAGCCCCATCCCCGGAGGATTTTAAGACCAGGCTGAATGTGGCTCTGGGCAACCTGATCTAGTGTGAGGAGTCCCTGCCCATGGCAGGGGTGTTGGAACTAGATGATTCTTGAGGTCCCTTCCAACCCTGACAATTCTATGATTCTATGGTTTATTTTCCTTAATTACAGAGGGACTTTGTAACAACTAGCTCAGATATAGTCTTCTACCTGGTAAACACCTAAGACCTTTTGTTGCCAACCGTGCACATTCCCACCAGGACTAGAATGAGAAGCCTTTAGGGAAACCTTAGCATGTTAAAAGATAATGTAGTGTGTCGGGAATTCAGTCAAGATATACATGGTTTCCTGATGCTGTTAAAGGACCAAAGTGCTATTCTTTCAAGTCAAAAGGTCATTTCTTTTAGCTAAACCAATGTATGTAGCAAGATACCATCAGTTTGGAAATGAAACTAGCACACCGAGTAGTTCTGCATCACTGGCTGGAAAAGAGGCCCAGGGCACGTCAGAGAAGAGTCTCACTCAGCTTTACTATATTTATTGACATGGAGTAAAACTGATTTTCTTTTGCCTCGCCTACATTCTTCCATAGCAATAGCTAACCTGAATCAGCTGTTTCAAAAGCAGCACGTGTTTTTGTCTACCAGTGACACAGATTAAATATAAGGTGACAGCTATTATGTACTCAGGCAAGTTGTATGCATTAATAATACACTTACCATTACCAGACAGCACATGCACTCTCTCAGGCCTGCATGAGTGGATCTGACTACACTAAGAGCTGTTTTGCTGTGTCTAAAAAACTCCTGATTTTTAAATATTTAACATTTTTTAGTAAACTGACTTTTACAGTTAATGTGCTTCTGATGTTGACATGCATTGCTTTCTGACAGCACAGAATGAAACTATGAAGGAGGATCCCAGTTCTCCTTTTACTTACATCTATGTCAACATGGAATAACTTCATATTCAAATCAAGTACAGCTGCAACAGTGTAAATGGGAACATAAGGAGATCAAAAGTGTCCAGCTTAGTGTGTGTTTGCTTTCTGTGTCTCTCTTGTGTGCTTTGTCAAAAAGGATTCCAGTTTCCTACCTTGAGATGAAATTACATTAAATACATTACTGGCCTGGATTGGGAATAGCGTGGCCAGCAGGAGCAGGGAAGTCATTGTGCCCCTGTACTCAGCACTGGTTAGACCACACTTTGAGTACTGTGTCCAGTTCTGGGCCCCTCCGTTTAAGATGGGATGCTCGAACATGTTCAGAGAAAGGGCAACAAAGCTGGGGAGGGGTCTGGGCGCAAGCCCTGTGAAAAGCAGCTGAGGGAGCTGAGGCTGTTTAACCTGGAGAAAGAGGAGGCTCAGAGGAGACCTTATTGCTCTCTACAACTATCTGAAGGAAATTGTAGCCAGGTGGGGGTTCATCTCTTCTCCCAGGCAACCACCAACAGAACAAGAGGACACAATCTCAAGCTGCACCAGGGGAGGTTTAGGCTGGATGTCAGGAAGAACTTCACAGAAAGAGTGATTAGCCATTGGAATGGGCTGCCCAGGGAGGGGGTGGAGTCACCATCACTGGAAGTGTTTAAAGAGACTGGATGGAGCACTTGGTGCCATGGTTTAGTTGATTAGCTGGTGTTGGGTGATAGGTTGGTCTTGATGATCTCAAAGTTCTTTTCCAACCTGGATAACTCTGTAATACATCTAAAAAGGAAGGGAGGGAGGAAGGAAGGGGAAGGAAGGAAGGAAGGAAGGAAGGAAGGAAGGAAGGAAGGAAGGAAGGAAGGAAGGAAGGAAGGAAGGAAGGAAGGAAGGAAGGAAGGAAGGAAGGAAGGAAGGAAGGAAGGAAGGAAGGAAGGAAGGAAGGAAGGAAGGAAGGAAGGAAGGAAGGAAGGAAGGAAGGAAGGAAGGAAGGAAGGAAGGAAGGAAGGAAGGAAGGGAAGGAAGGGAGGGAGGGAGGGAGGGAGGGAGGGAGGGAGGGAGGGAGGAAGGGAGGAAGGAAAGGAAGGAAGGAAGGGAGGAAGGAAGGGAGGGAGGGAGGAAATATTGTCCACCAGGATGTTGCCTTCTGCAACTTTGGCAAGGCTTTTGACACTGTATCCCATAACATCCTCATGGGTAAACTTAGGAAGTGTGAGTTAGATGAGTGAACTGTGAGATGGATTGAGAACTGGCTGAAGGACAGAGCACAGAGGGTTGTGATCAATGTTGCAGGGTCTAGTTGGAAGCCAGTGGCTAGTGGTGTTCCCCAGGGGTCAGTACTGGGTCCAATCTTTTTTGACACATTCATCAATGACCTAGACGAAGAGGAGGAGTAGCTGACACGCCAGAAGTCTATGCCGGCATTCAGTGATGTGGACAGAATGGAGAGTTGGGCAGAGGTGAACCTCATGAAGTTCAAAAAGGGCAAGTGTAGAGTCCTGCATCTGGAGATAAATAATCCCATGCATCAGTACAGGTTGGGTGCTGATCTGCTGGCAAACAGCTCTGTGAAGGACCTGGGAGTGCTGGTGGACAAGTTCACCATTAGCCGGCAATGTACCCTCATGGCCAAGGCGGCCAACAGTATTCTGGGGTGCATTAAGAACAACGTGGCCAGCAGGTCGAAGGAGCTTCTGCTCCCATTTTACTCTGCCCTGGTGAGGCCACACCTGAAGTACTGTGTCCACTTCTGGGCTCCACAGTTCAAGGACAGAGAACTATTGGGCAGAGTCCAACAGAGGATCACAAAGATGATAAGGGGATTGTAGCACCTCTCTTACAAGGTGGTAAAGAAGACTGAGAGGGGATCTCATCAATGCCTAGGAATATCTAAGGGATGGAAGTCATGAAGATGGGGCTGGCCTCTTCTCAGTGGTAGCCAGTGATAGGACAAGGGATACTGGGTACAAACGAGAACACAGGAGGTTTCACTTGAACCTAAGGAGAAACTTTACTTTGAAAAGTGGTGGAGCACTGGAATAAGGAATAAAGACTCAAAACCTGTCTGGATGTTTTCCTGTGCAACGTGATCTAGGGATACCTGCGTTAGCGAGGGGTTTGGACTAGATGATCTCCAGAGGCCCCTTCCAGTCTCTACCATTCTATGAAGTCATGTTGCGTATACAATGTGTTGGATAAGCTCATGTGCTCTGATAATCAACTGCTAATTATTTCTGAATTATCCTTTGAAATTAGTGTAAACTTTGCATCTCATTTTCTTCATATTTAAATTCCAGAGCCATAAAACTGACATTTATATCACCTCTTCCTGCTCTCAAGCTTTCACAATGTATTGTATTAGAGGTAGTTATACAAAAATAAGAAATTAAGCATAACCACTCATTAATTTGAATATAGCAACTGTTCCTGCTAGTGTAAGTAATGACCTTTCCATAATATGCAGTCCTACACTTATAGGCAAAACTGTTAAAAAGAAAATTCTGGCAGTCTTCTTTCTGTCACTTCCCAGCTTTTGAATTCTCAGCTTTGTTATTCTAATTGTGTGCTTTTGATGTGGGGGTTGGGTTTGGGTTTTTTTATTATTCTGCAGTTTCAGCTGCTAAAACAATAGACTCCACTTAGTATGAATGAAGCCTCTGTTTTCGTATGAGGACACACAGGAATTTGATGTCATCTTAGGACATAGGTTTAGTATGAGACAAAGAGGAAAAAAAGGTCCTTTCTTTACTACCTATGCAGACTGGATCACCTCCTCTGTGTTGCCTGGATGAATGGGAAACCCTTTGGGACAATATAATTCTATCCTCACAGAACTAGTGTTCTCTGGTAAATGGAACTTCAAGAACCTTTCTGTCTGATTTGGTTTGTTTGGTTGGTTATTTTGGGGTTTATCTCTTAGTTCAAGCACAAGTACAAACTTGTGAGAATGGAACACACAAGTCTGCTTTTTAGGAACGTGGTTGTGCTATAATCTGTTATATATACTGTGATTAGAAAACAAAATGTCAGTGCTTGTCTCTCCCAGGTGAGTGCTTTTAGGGCCATTAGGGTGCAACTCAAAGATGCCTTTCATTTATTCTGAAGTTCAGAAGGATAGTTTTGAATTTATTAACTATATATTACTTCAACTCAACTCTCCCACTGCCTGGATCAGAGTTGTGATATAAATGGTGAGTTTTATGTCTTCCATTAAACTTAAAAGAAAAAAAGAATCTGCTGCCACTTTCACTGCAGACCTGGATCCTGTCACACCATGTAAAAAGTCTTTGGAAATCATCTGGTGGATAATACTTTACAAAAACACAGAGGATTTGGTTTGAATATGAGCTAGGACTGAGGTGCTCAGATGGGGCAGTTCTGAACATACTTGTCTCACAGAAATATCAAAGCGGAGAATGCATGCCTCTAGCATTCAGTTGAGACTAGTATTTAAGATAGATACATATATGAGGTATTACTGGGGGCCACTTATTTAAATTCACCCCCAACTTTTCTCTCTCCATCCTTTCTGAGTTTATCAACATCTATGCTGTGCCATGCATTTGCAATGTGGCAGATGGGTAAAATTTCCAAGACCTTCCAGCTGTAGGTCAGGGTGTTTGGAGAGAAAACATAAGATCTTCCACAACCTCTGCTGACCTTGTTGATCCGCTAATTTAAGCAAGCTGATGAGTGAGCTGGGAAGCTAGGAGCCAGGGGTGTGTGTCATAGTCTGAAGCAAAGACTGATGCTTTTGTATTAACTTAATTCCTGTTGATTGGTCTCATTCAGTCTAAGTTATTGTAGGTATCAAAGAAGGTACAACTGGCTTTTGTCTGTCCAGCAGTATAAGAGTTTAGGCTGCTTATTTTAAAGTGTATTTATCTTTGCACTGCTTTACATTGGACTTCAGCAGACAGCACACGTTGCCAAGACAGATACATCTTTAAGTCTTACTGGGTCTGTTAGAACTTCTTGGAGGTCTGGAAAAATGTGTTGTTTTACACATGCCAGTGATGGGTTTGGCCCATCCTTCCTACATGTCACGCAAACCACCCCACACATGACTTGCAGGCTGGATTTAGGGAAGTCCATTGTGGTTAATTGGAAACTCCGTGTATACCAACAAAAATTATTGACAGATTTTTGTCCGGGATTGTAAGTACCTTTAATCACAAATATTCAGAATGTACTAGTATCCTAGATACAAAAGAGGCTTATTGATGTCAACTGCAGTTCATATTCAATCCTTCCCACACAAATAGCAAACAAAAATCCTATATTCTTCAGGTCCCTTTCTGAAAGGAAAGAGTGGTATAATGGCACTCTGATAAACACGTTCCAGAAAAAGCAGCCAAAGGCATAATTTTTCTCAAGTTAATGACATTCAACTGTGTTCCTTGTGGGGGTTTTCAGACCTTACTGTTGAGTAAGTCATTGTACTAAAATTTCAGGTCATTGAGAAACCACTGCTTTTGTAACTGTTAGCTTCAGTCCCATACATGAACCCCCATCAGTCGTAGCTGCTTGTTAGGTATAATTATTTTTAAAAGTACACTGCGTTGAATAAATCCTGTGACACATTATGCACTTTACTGTTATTTGTATCCATCTCCCATTCACTCTTTTTTTATGTAGAGCAACATGTTAATCCACCCTAGGAAAAGCAGAAAGGGTCAAGAAAAACATCAGTGACTGCGAAATAAAATTGAGCCACAATTTTCTGCCAGTAATCAGAGATATTTGACAGCAGAACTTGAAAAGGAGAGGACCAGGCACTTGTGAACAAGTCAGAGAAGGAGTGAAAAACAAGAGTTCTGAAGCAAGCTAATACTGAGAGGTTGCCCCAAAGAAGTCACTATTCTTCATTTGTTAAAGAATGAATGATCTTGCTAAACAGTCCGTGTTTAATTTTAAAAGCAGAGTTTTGGATATTCTTATGCTCAGCTTAGCTTTACAAGCCTTTGACAGATTTGTCTCATGTCACTGATGCCAATGGTATCAAATCCAGACTCTCACAAAAATTGAAGAGTACTTGGATGTAACATTCCAGCTCACATTCAGATGAAAATTGTCTTCAAGTGATAAAAATTGCTTTGGGGCATTTCTCTCAAATGAAAAGCTGCATTTCCATGTGATTCTGCGTCAAGCAACAAACTATCTGCAATTCCCCACACAGGTTTGCCAGATCTGTAAGCTATAAAAAGTGTGTGACAGCTCTGCAACAATGCAACTTCTCTGCCATTACATGACCAAGTGGTATTAGCAAGGGTAAGGGAAATAAAACCTCTGCATACTTTGAAGAGCTCCCCCCCACCATATACACACAAAACCCCCATCCCTTCTTCTAAAACAAGCCTCAAAAAGCTTTTGACTTGTAGAAATTGTCTGGTTTCAGTTTTCATACAAGGCTGAAATTTAAACAAGCTTCAAGCCTGTGCATTTACAGACACCTTCACACATCACTACATTCTACTGAAATGAAGGCTGTGTATATAGTTAAGCACATGCACCAAGTCTTTGTTATGTCAAAACGTTTATTTTTTCAGACTGCTCTCTTGCTCTTAGAAGAAATAAGAGGTGGAAGTTTGAATAGCATTTTAAAATGGGGTTATAAAAGGAACAGATACGAAACCACCTTTTACTTTCCAATTTTGAATGCGGTGAGATTCTTTTCTGCTCCAGCCTTCTGGTCACTTTTGTGGCCCTCGTCTGGACCCTTTCTGTCAGGTCCATGCACTTCTTGTGTTGAGGGCCTCAAAAGGAAATGGTCTTCTCTTTAATATCTTTAGCAATGATCTGGATGAGAGGATTGAGTACAAGCGTCAGTGACTTTGCAGATAACACCAAACCGAGTGGCTGTGTCAATCTGCTAGGGGGTAAAGAATTTTTACAAAAGGATCTGGACAGGTTAGATCAATGGGCCAAGGCTAATTGTAAGAAGTTCAACAAGGCCAAGTGGCAGGTCCTGCATCTGGGCCACAACAACCCTATGGTAAGTTACAGACCTGGGGATGTGTGGTTGGAAAGCTGACATGGAGAGGGACTTTGCAGTATTGGTTGACAGTTGACTGGATATGGCCAGTGTGCTCAGGTGGCCAGGAAATCCAGTGGCAACACTATGGACAGCAGGAACAGGGAGGTGATCATCCCCCTGTAGTCAACACTGGTAAGACCACACCTTGAATATTATATTCAGTTCTGCAACAAGGCTGGTGAAGGGCCTGGAGCCCATGACCTATGAGTAGCATCTGAGGGAGCTGGGGTTGTTCAGCCTAGAAAAGAGAAGGCTGAGGGGAGACCTCATCACTCTCTACAACTACCTGAAAGGAGGTTGGAGCAAGGAGGGGGCCAGCCCCTTCTCCTTGGTGTCAAGTGACAGGACTAGAGGAAATGGTTTCAAGCTGCACCATGGGAAGTTCAGGATGGACATTAGGAAATATTTCTTCATTGAAAGGGTTATCAAACATTGGAATGATCTGCCAGGGCAGAGGTGGAGTCACTGTCCCTGGTGGTAAGAAGTGTGTAGCCCTGGCACTGGACATGGTTTAGTGTTGAACCTTCAGTGCTGCGTCAAGGGATGGATTGGATGATCTTTGAGATCTTTTCCAACCAGATGTATTCTGTGATTCAGTAAATCCCTGTGAACAGAAACTGCAGAAATTTGCAGATCTTGGATGAGGTCTCTAGTCCCTGTTGCAGGTAGGGTGAAAAGTGGTCCTTTCATTGTTTCTGTGTAAAAGGAATGAGGAAGTGTGGTGAGATCCCACCTTGCATACTGTGTCCAGTTCTGGAGCCCCTATTACAGGAAAGATATGGACATGCTCGAGCATGTCCAGAGAAGGGCCATGAGGATGATCAGAGGGCTGGAGCACCTCTCCTATGGACACAGATTGAGAGAGCTGGGGTTATACAGTCTGGAGAAGAGACGAGACCTCTGAGGAGACCTTATTGTGGCCTTCCAGTATCTTAAGGGACTCTACAAGAGAGCTGGTGAGGAAGTTTTTAGGATGTCAGGTAGTGATAGGACTAGGGGGAATGGAGCAAAATTAGAAGTGGGTAGATTCAGATTGGATGTTAGGAAGAAGTTCTTCTCCTTGAGGGTGGTGAAACACTGGAACAAGTTGCCCAGGGAGGTGGTGGAAGCCCCATCCCTGGAAGTTTTTAAGGCCAGGCTTGATGGGACTCTGAGCAACCTGATCTAGTGTGTGGTGTCCCTGCCCATGGCAGGGGGGTGAGAACTGGATGGTCTTTGAGGTCCCTTCCAACCCTGACAATTCTGTGATTCTGTGTTCATGTTATCCTTTTAGCTGGGAAGAGGAATTACTAGGCATTATAGGAGACAGCTGTAAGAGAAACCTTCAAAGTTCTCTTATGTGACTAACAACATGTCCTGGAGACACAGGCTGGATGAAGGAGAGAGCCATTTCAGGGAGAAAATTACAGGTCATGCATGAAATAAACTGCTGTAATTTATAAGTTACATAAACACAGATAGCATGACATTCTGCCACGCTTCACATGCTCCCTAAAAATGCCATATCCTCACAGGCAAAGATCTCTAACTGGCCTAAAAATCGATTGCAGTATTTGATTTCCAGCCTCCAGGCACCAGTCACAGCAGCAGTGGAAGCAGCTCCATTGCAGCGTTCCTTGTAGCACCGCTGTTCACACCTAAGCTGGTCAGGAGAGGAGCTGGTTTTCCTCCTCCCTTTCTCCCACTTTTCTTAGCATAGAGCTTGGGACATAGCCAAGCAGTGAGCCAGTTGTGCTCCCTTCTCCAAGCCCTCCAAGTGGGTGAAGATTCTTGCAAATAGTGCAGTTTCCCAGTGGTGAATCACTGCTCTGCCAGAACATTGCACTCTCTTCTTTTTTCATCCTATGAGTTTGTTTTTTTACAGTGCATGATGTGTATTCATACAAAGTTAACTCCTCTTTCTTTTCTTGCAATGTGTGATATTTGTTTGTACATTTTTAACCCCTCTGGTTCTGCATAGTAGATCTGATGGCAGATAGAAACGCTGAGAAGTGTTAATGCCAAAATTCTTCCTGCACTTGGAAGGGGGCTGATTCACAGTAAATAGGTCTGGATGCTGGCCAAATGTGAAGCTTAATTGATTAACATCTAATTGGTGTAGATAAATCTATACATGAATCTATCACAACCTAAACAGTATCAGAGAGAGGCAGGACCTAGGATCAAGGACTACCTTGGGGTATTTAATAACTGAGGCTTAGTATGCTATTAACATGGCTTAGAAGTTACATTGTCACCCGTCCACAGCTGCACCTTGCCACAAGTTTAAATGTAGGTCATATTCAAAGGCCCCTGCTCTGCCATGTTCTGATACCTGGGGGATTTTTGCAGTTGTCCCAATCTTTTAAAGCTCAAAGCTATTTGGTTTCACTTGAAGGGGAAGAAGCGAGTAGCTGCAAAAATTGACAAGGACATTGAACTGCAATTACTTTCCTTTATGATAAACTTTAAGGGACAACTTTTCTCACACAAATATCAGCGTCACATAATACATTTTCAAGATGATGCTGCATGCATTCTCCTATTGCATACAAGAATGTCTGCAAAGCATTCTCCTCTCCTGTGAGGACAGACTGAAAGAGTTGGGGCTGTTCAGTCTGGAGAAGAGAAGGCTCTGAGGTGACCTAATTGTGGCCTTCCAGTATCTGAAGGAGGCCTACACGAAGGCTGGGGAGGGACTCCTCAGGATCTCAGGTAGTGATAGGACTAGGGGGAATGGAATGAAGCTGGAGGTGGGGAGATTCAGGCTGGACGTGAGGAGGAAGTTCTTCACCATGAGAGTGGTGAAGCCCTGGAATGGGTTATCCAGGGAGGTGGTTGAGGCCCCGTCCCTGGAGGTGTTTAAGCCCAGGCTGGATGAGGCTCTGGCCAGCCTGATCTAGTGTGAGGTATCCCTGCCCATGGCAGGGGGATTGGAACTAGATGATCCTTGTGGTCCCTTCCAGCCCTGACTGATACTATGATACTATGAAAGCAAGCAGTCAATAAGAACTGACCTCAATGTGTCTAAAATGCACTGAAAATAATGAACTTATTTAACTTACTACTACTAGAGGTGCAGCTACTAGTTTCAGCAGTGTGTTTGGAGGTGATTTTATAATACAATAAACCAGGTTGGAAGAGACCTTCAAGATCATTGCGTCCAACCTATCCACCAATCCAACTCACCCAAACAACTAGATCATGGCACCAAGCACCCCATCAAGTCCCCTCCTGAACACCTCCAATGATGGTGACTCCACCACCTCCCTGGGCAGACCATTCCAATGGGCAATCACTCTCTCTGTATAGAACTTCTTCTCAGGACAAGCTATTTAAATTATCCAAAGAAAGGTTTATGTTCCCAGATAAGGATGCAACATTAAAGGCAGACAAAGAAGAAGGAGAATTACCTCCAAAAGATATTGTGGAGGCAAGAATAAGTAACGGAGAGGAAAAGAACTGTGTTGAGGGGATTTCTGTCGTCAGTAAAATCCTGCACAGATAATAAAATTTAAGAATTGGACAGGTGTATTGAGGCAGTATCTCTGCTTGCACAGAAATTCTCCCAAGGGGAAAACAAATAATAAAGGCATTTACTTTTCATATTAATCTGAATTAAATTCATGTGTTTAGAGGGAAATATGCAGTCTCTTCAGCCGCTGCTGGTGTGAGTGAGTCAGAGCCTCTAGAGATTCCTTCTGCCGCATAATCCCACTGCAGCCTGACTCAGGAACACAGACTTGCACACAAGAGCTGCAGCACAGTTATTCTTTTATACTTCTGATGACAATTTAAGGAACATGTACACAAACATCTGAGCAAGTAATAACTTCTCAATTACATCAGGTAACTAATAAGCCATTGGCCACTGTTAACGACTCATTGCACACCTATATACAGAGATAACTAAATCAAGTCCAGGACTTGATTCTTAAATCTGTTGGTGCACAACTATGTGCCAAAGGAATAAAATCTGTTTGCAAAAGAGCAATGAGGTGAGACCGGTTTTGAACCTTGCAAACACAGATTTTCCATTACTGTTGTATATTTAGATAACCTTACTTACAAATGTCTGAAGTTCCAAAATGTGTAAGAAAGGGTGTATGAAGATAAGGAAGGACAGATACAGAGTAGAAAAAAACCCAGAAGTCTTCTGAAAAGTATCTAGTCTTGTGGGCAGGGGGACTGAAATTTGGTTTCCTGAGTTTTTGTGACCTGTGATTGCAGTAGCAAATACTCAGTTAAATGCAGATCCCAAGGCAGCCTGCTCCTGGGATGTGAGCCACAAAGTTTCTTTCCTGAGGTATATTAAGTCTCATAATATAGCTGAGCTGACACTGCAGACTGCCTTCAGCAAACCAGTCTTTGTCTTCTAGTCCTCTGTTTATCTCATGAAACATGAAGCTTGTCCCATATCACCTTTCAAAGTGCTCAAATCTGGCTGATATTAGAGAACAATTTTAAGGTGTTATTGTTTGGAGACCAGTAGGCAGCTACATAGTACGACTGCACATACACTATTTACTTGGGGAAAAGTCAGAGGAATGCTTTACTTTTAATAACTTCTGGAAAAACTATGTAATATGGCCTTTATAGTTTCTATATGATTCATCCTTTCTTAGCCTAGCACAAAACCATATCCAATTTGCTCATACTAGAGAGGATTTTTCCTCAGAGGTAGGTTTGCATATCTAACCTCATCTGTTGTTTGTTCTTCTGCTCTTCCTGTCATTAAGCTCAGTGCATCTATATCAATTAATTGGATAGAAGTTAATAAATAACAATAATTTTCTCTGACAGGGAGAGGAATGGAATCTTTCTCCTGACATTGCATAAATAATGAAAGTTACACAAATCTGATCCTAAAGATGGTTTATTCCGTCGCATTATAAAGAGCAATTATTCAAGCACACTTAGTGAGACAATTCCTCAATTTTCTCAGATGACTAAGAGCTTTGATAGATGCCCCATGGAAATCAAATAAAATTATAGCAATTTATCAGGTATACCACTATAACTGGTTAATACATCCTTAAATAGCCAAACTGAAGCAACAGTT
The DNA here is from genome assembly GCA_033816785.1 of Picus viridis. Taxonomy (NCBI): domain Eukaryota; kingdom Metazoa; phylum Chordata; class Aves; order Piciformes; family Picidae; genus Picus; species Picus viridis. The sequence goes on from JAWKAJ010000453.1 coordinate 12,073, forward strand.
TGTGATTGATAGATCTTCAGAATATGACTTCTCTGTGAGGAGTACATATTCCCAGTATTTCATTCTTCACACCAATAGGTCTTAGGCATTTCCATACATGCTCCATTCCATATTCTTTATTCAGCTACTGCCTATGCTGGACAGTTACCTGGTCTGCCCCTGTCGTGTAATCTACTCTCCAAGCAACTAGTTTTATGCAAGTGTTATTAGCCATAATTCTTCTGACCCTTCACTGAGTTTTCTGTTAGCTCTCCTACCCCCACCCCCCAGTGTGCATTCCATTCATTTGGTTGCATGGTTTGTCTCTTGACTTTGAAGATCTTTAGCTTTCTTCGAATTTATCCAGGTGTCAGACTTCTAATTCATTAGACTCAGGCTTCTGCATTCTGGCATTTAATTCTGAGGTGTGGTCGGCTCCATGAAGAACAGAAAGCAATGCAACATTGCTGTGATTCATGAACTTCAAGCATACTTGTTTTATTGATCTCAGTAAAAGCACACCAAAAGCCAAGTGCAGCGCTGAATCAGAGCCACCGATAGTATATCAATTAAATGAAAACATAAATGCTTTGTAACTAAGTATTTACTTCCCCTATTCCTCAAGGGGTGCACAAGTCGTTGACAGCCACAATTCCTCTCATTATCTGCCTGCTCTCCTATTTAAAGAAGCCCACTATTCTATCAGCTGGGAGCTGGTATTATCTTTGCAGTCCATGAGTCAGTGAAAACCTAATTCAGAGCAGTAACCATTACCTGCCCTCTTTCTCAATAGCTGTTTCTCATCTGCTACCTCTAACTGTAACTCTAATGATTCTGGTATTGAATTCTGAGCTGCTTCAAGTTTGTCTTTCTTTTATTCTAGAAGGAAGAACTGTATGGGCAGAAAGAGCAAGAAGTTTGAACGATTAGTGGTGTTTCTGAGGTTTGAAAAACAAACAAACAAACAAATCCCCAAAAATATTGCTTTTTCCCTGCATCAGATGCGAGCAGATTGACTATCTGCTTAACCTGGTGGCCAGATTGAAAGATGAGATGACTAGACTTAGGAGAGATGTCAGGGATTGTAGAAGAGACCAACTTGAGTAACCCGGCTCTGCAGGCTCCCCCAGCAGAGGCTGATTATCTAAAAGCAGAGGGGGAATGGACGAAGATTCCTCTCCAAAAGACACAAATTAAAACCTCCCTGTCTCCCTTCACCTCCCCCACTGCCCTTGGACAACAGGTATGGGGCACTGGAGGTCGAGGGAGGTGATTCTGATGCTGGAGGACACACCATCTGGGGTTTTCCATGAGGCAAAACAACCCAGGGTGAGTCAGCCCAGGGTGAGTCAGCCCAGGGTGAGTTGGCCTGGCGTGGGTCGGCCCGGGGTGAGTCAGCCTAAGGTGGGTCGGCCCGGGGTGAGTCAGCCTGGGGTGGGTCGGCCCGGGGTGAGTCAGCCTAGGGTGGGTCGGCCCGGGGTGAGTCAGCCTGGGGTGAGTCAGCCTAGGGTGGGTCGGCCTAGGGAGAGTCAGCCTGGGATGGGTCGGCCTGGGGTGGGTCAGCCTGGGGTCAGGCAGCCTGGGGTGAGTCATCCCAGGGTGGGTAAGCCTGGGGTGAGTCAGCTTGGGGTGAGT
>JAWKAJ010000454.1:0-13644 GCA_033816785.1 Picus viridis
CACTCCCGGAAACCCCCCAAGTCCTTTCATGATGCATGGGCCCACAAGAGTCCCTCCATGGGGGGGCCCCGAGTCCCTCTCTCACCTCTCCCCCCCCCAGTCCCATGGCCCCCAGTGGAGCCCCCGGAATCCACTTCATGGAGCCCCCAGGTCCCTCTATGGAGCCCCCAAGTCCCTCCATGGAGCCCCCAGGTCCCTCTATGGAGCCCCCAAGTCCCTCTATGGAGCCCCCAAATCCCTCTTATGGAGCCCCCAAGTCCCTCTATGGAGCCCCCAAGTCCCTCTATGGAGCCCCCAAGTCCCTTCATGGAGCCCCCAAGTCTCTTCATGGAGCCCCCAAGTCCCTCTATGGAGCCCCCAAGTCCCTCTATGGAGCCCCAAGTCCCTCTATGGAGCCCCCAAGTCCCTTCATGGAGCCCCCAAGTCCCTCCATGGAGCCCCCAAGTCCCTTCATGGAGCCCCCAAGTCCCTCCATGGAGCCCCCCAAGTCCCTCTATGGAGCCCCCAAGTCCCTTCATGGAGCCCCCAAGTCCCTCTATGGAGCCCCCAAGTCCCTCCATGGAGCCCCCAAGTCCCTCTTATGGAGCCCCCAAGTCCCTCTTATGGAGCCCCCAAGTCCCTCTATGGAGCCCCCAAGTCCCTCCATGGAGCCCCCAAGTCCCTCCATGGAGCCCCCAAGTCCCTTCATGGAGCCCCCAAGTCCCTTCATGGAGCCCCCAAGTCCCTCTTATGGAGCCCCCAAGTCCCTCCATGGAGCCCCCAAGTCCCTCTTATGGAGCCCCCAAGTCCCTTCATGGAGCCCCCAAGTCCCTCTATGGAGCCCCAAGTCCCTTCATGGAGCCCCCAAGTCCCTCTTATGGAGCCCCCAAGTCCCTTCATGGAGCCCCCAAGTCCCTCTTATGGAGCCCCCAAGTCCCTCCATGGAGCCCCCAAGTCCCTTCATGGAGCCCCCAAGTCCCTTCATGGAGCCCCCAAGTCCCTCTTATGGAGCCCCCAAGTCCCTTCATGGAGCCCCCAAGTCCCTCTATGGAGCCCCCAAGTCCCTTCATGGAGCCCCCAGGTCCCTCTATGGAGCCCCCAAGTCCCTCCATGGAGCCCCCAGGTCCCTCTATGGAGCCCCCAAGTCCCTCCATGGAGCCCCCAAGTCCCTCCATGGAGCCCCCAAGTCCCTTCATGGAGCCCCCAGGTCCCTCTATGGAGCCCCCAAGTCCCTCTATGGAGCCCCCAAGTCCCTCTTATGGAGCCCCCAAGTCCCTTCATGGAGCCCCCAGGTCCCTCCATGGAGCCCCCAAGTCCCTCTGTGGAGCCCCCAAGTCCCTCTTATGGAGCCCCCAAGTCCCTCCATGGAGCCCCCAGGTCCCTCTTATGGAGCCCCCAAGTCTCTTCATGGAGCCCCCAAGTCCCTCCATGGAGCCCCCCAAGTCCCTCTATGGAGCCCCCAAGTCCCTCCATGGAGCCCCCAAGTCCTCTATGGAGCCCCCAAGTCCCTCCATGGAGCCCCCAAGTCCCTCTATGGAGCCCCCAAGTCCCTCCATGGAGCCCCCAAGTCCCTCTTATGGAGCCCCAAGTCCCTCTCATGGAGCCCCCAAGTCCCTCTATGGAGCCCCCAAGTCCCTCTATGGAGCCCCCAAGTCCCTTCATGGAGCCCCAAGTCCCTCTATGGAGCCCCCCAAGTCCCTTCATGGAGCTCCCCAAGTTCCTCTTAAGGGAGCCCCCCCAAGTCCCTCCATGGAGCCCCCAAGTCCCCTCTATGGAGCCCCCCCAAGTCCCTCTATGGAGCCTCCAAGTCCCTCCATGGAGCCCCCAAGTCCCTCCATGGAGCCCCCAAGTTCCTCTTATGGAGCCCCTAAGTCCCCTATGGAGCCCTCTAAGTCCTCTGGCGGAGCCCTGTCCTTCATGGAGCCCCCAAGTCCCTCTATGGAGCCCCCCAAGTCCCTTCATGGAGCCCCCAAGTCCCCTTATGGAGCCCCCCAAGTCCCTCTATGGAGCCCCCAAGTCCCTCCATGGAGCCCCCAAGTCCCTCCACAGCCCCCAAGTCCCCTATGGAGCCCCCAAGTCCCTTCATGGAGCCCCCCAAGTCCCTCTGTGGAGCTCCTGGCGTCCTCCATGGAGCCCCAAGTCCCCCTATGGAGCCTCCAAGTCCCTCCATGGAGCCCCCCAAGTCCCTCTATGGAGCCCCCCATGTCCCTCCATGGAGCCCCCAAGTCCCTCCATGGAGCCCCCAAGTCCTCTTATGGAGCCCCAAAGTCCCTCCATGGAGCTCCCCCAAGTCCCTCCATGGGAGCCCCCAAGTCCCTCCATGGAGCCCCCAAGTCCTCCATGGAGCCCCAAGTCCCTCTTATGGAGCCCCCAAGTCCCTCCATGGAGCCCCCAAGTCCCTCTATGGAGCCCCCAAGTCCCTCCATGGAGCCCCCAAGTCCCTCTATGGAGCCCCCAAGTCCCTCCATGGAGCCCCCCCAAGCCCCTCCCCTCCATGGAGTCCTCCATGGGCCCCAAGTCCCTCTTATGGAGCCCCCAAGTCCCTCTATGGAGCCCCCAAGTCCCTCCATGGAGCCCCCAAGTCCCTCTATGGAGCCCCAGCTCCACTCCATGGAGCCCCCAAGTCCTCTTATGGAGCCCCCAAGTCCCTCCATGGGCCCCAAGTCCCTCTATGGAGCCCCCAAGTCCCTCTATGGAGCCCCCAAGTCCTCCATGGAGCCCCCAAGTCCCTCCATGGAGCCCCCAAGTCCCTCTTATGGAGCCCCCAAGTCCCTTCCCCCAAATCCCTCTGGAGCCCCCCAAGTCCCTGTATGGAGCCCCCAAGTCCCTTCATGGAGCCCCCCAAGTCCCTCTTATGGAGCCCCAAGTCCTCCATGGGAGCCCCCAGGTCCCTCTATGGAGCCCCCAGGTCCCTTCATGGAGCCCCAAGTCCCTTCATGGAGCCCCCAAGTCCCTCTATGGAGCCCCCAAGTCCCTCTTATGGAGCCCCCAAGTCCCTCCATGGAGCCCCAGGTCCCTTCATGGAGCCCCCCAGGTCCTCTATGGAGCCCCCAAGTCCCTCTATGGAGCCCCCAAGTCCCTCTTATGGAGCCCCCCAGGTCCCTCCTTCATGGAGCCCCCAGGTCCCTCATGGAGCCCCCAAGTCCTCCATGGAGCCCCCAGGTCCCTTCCCACTGGTGTAAAACCCATCACAGCTTCCTCCTCTTCCTCCCTGCCTTCTCCTCTGCAAGGGATTTTAGGGGGCTGCAGGAGGGAGGGGAACAAATCAGGTTGGTAGTTTGAGGTGGGGTCATGGAGCCCCCAGGGCCCTTCATGGAGCCCCCAGGGCCCTCCATGAGGCAGAGGGTCTGGTCCCCCTGGGGCTTGGCTGTCATCCTGAAGCCCTGAGGCTGAGTGGCTGACAGCAGAGGGTTAAGCCTGGAGCAGATGCAGCCTCAGGTCCAGAGGTCCCCTTTGGGTTCTGGGGAGCTCAGTTCTGTCCTGCAGAAGGTTGTAAGGGGAGCTGGGCTGGGTCTGAGCTGCTGTGCTGATCCCTGGCAGCATGGGAGGAGCTGGAAGGGAATGCTGGAGGTCACCTGGCCCTAAAGCAGGGTCAGGCAAGCATAGAATCAGAGTGGTTTGGGTGGGAAGGGAGCTTCAGAGCTCCTCCAGCCCACCCCCTGCAGCCCCAGGGACATCCCCAAGCAGAGCAGGTTGCTCCCAGCCCCAACCCACCTGACCTGCACTGGTGCCAGGCATGGGGCAGCTCCCAGCCCTCTGGGCAGTCTGGGCCAGGCTCTTCCCCCCTCCAGGGTCAAACCTTTCTCCCTTCTCTCCGCTCCGAATCTGCCTCTTTCAGTCCCCAACCATCCCCCCCCCCGCCTTGGTCCTGTCCCAGCAGGAGCTGTGGTGGCTGTGAGCAGCAGATCCCTGAAGCTCTCTCCCTGCAGCTGAGGGTTTCTCATCTCCATGAGTGGCCAAATTTGGCTGCCTGGAGAATGGGATAAGAATAGAGCAAGAATATCCCAACCTTCCCCCAGCTCTCCTCCCAGCTGCCTCTCTGAGTGTGTGTGTTGGGGAGCTGGGGAGGGGAGCAGGCTCCAGCCCAGGAGAAAGGCAGCAGCAGGCTTGCAGGGAATAAATCACTGGGGGGGGAAGGGGGGAGGTGGGGTGGGGGGCTGCTGCCTCGGCCCCCAGCTGGGAATGGAAGCAAAGACCCCAAAGGCAGCTGCTGGGGAGTGAGGGCTGCCGGGGGAGGGAGCTGGCTGCTGCCATCCCAGCCTGGAACGTGGAGTGGCCCACGGGACGGGGGCAGGGTCTTGGCGTGGGGGAGTGGGATCAGGGGTGCTGCATCCATTGGGCTGCCCTCTTGGCCCAGACCTTGCATCCACCTCCCCATCCTCCCCCCGAGCCAGGGAGGTTGTGGATGACCCTTCCAGGCCAGGCTGGATGAAGCCTCCTGTCCCAGACCTTGCATCCATCTCCCCATCCTCCCCCGAGCCAGGGAGGTTGTGGATGACCCTTCCAGGCCAGGCTGGATGAAGCCTCCTGTCCCAGACCTTGCATCCATCTCCCCATCCTCCCCCGAGCCAGGGAGGTTGTGGATGACCCTTCCAGGCCAGGCTGGATGAAGCCCCTTGGTCCAGACCTTGCATCCACCTCCCCATCCTCCCTCCAAGCCAGAGAGGTTGTGGATGTCCCCTGCAGGCCAGGCTGGAAGGGAGACCTCCTGTCCCAGACCTTGCATCCATCTCCACCCTCCCTCCAAGCCAGGGAGGTTGTGGATGTCCCCTCAGGCCAGGCTGGATGAAGCCTCCTGTCCCAGACCTTGCATCCATCTCCCCATCCTCCCCCCAAGCCAGGGAGGTTGTGGATGTCCCCTCCAGACCAGGTTGGAAGAGGCTTTGAGCAACCTGCTCTAGAGGGAGGTGTCCCAGTCCATGGCAGGGGTTGGAACTGGAGGATCTTTAAGGTCCTTCCAGCCCATCCCATTCTGTGCCCTGTGTCCATCTCCTGAGAGCAGCAGCACTCGGGGACAGGCAGCAGAGCCCTGCAGAAAGGAGCTCCCAGGGAATGAAAGCCAAGCAGCTCCATGCCTTGGGGCTGGGGGTTTGGGGAGGCTCTGGCACAGGCTGCCCAGGAGGCTGTGGCTGCCCCCTCCCCTGGGGGTGTTCAGGGCCAGGCTGGATGAGGCCTTGAGCAAGCTGGGCTGGGGGAGTGTCCTGCCCATGGCTGGGGGTTGGGGCTGAGTGATCTTGGAGGTCCCTGGGACTGGGAGGTTGGGCAGGGGGGAGGAGCTGAGTGTGAGCTTCAAATTGTCTCTGCTGTGGTACTGCTTGGAATGGAATGGAATGGAATGGAATGGAATGGAATGGAATGGAATGGAATGGAATGGAATGGAATGGAATGGAATGGAATGGAATGGAATGGAATGGAACCAGGTTGGAAAAGACCTCAGAGCTCACCAAGTCCAACCTCTCACCCAGCACCATCTGATCAACTCAGCCATGGCACCAAGAGCCTCATCCAGGCTCTTCCTAAACACCTCCAGCCATGGGGGACTCCACCACCTCCCTGGGCAGCACATCCCAAGGGCCAATCTCTGTTGCTGGGAAGAATTTCTTCCTCCCCTCCAGCCTAACCCTCCCCTGGCACAGCTTGAGACTGTGTCCTCTTGTTCTGATGCTGGGGGCCTGGGAGAAGAGCCCAACCCCAGCTGGCTCAACCTCCCTGCAGGGAGTTGCAGAGAGCAAGAAGGTCTCCCTGAGCCTCCTCTTCTGCAGGCTCAGCACCCCCAGCTCCCTCAGCCTCTCCCCCCAGGGCTGTGCTCCAGACCCCTCCCCAGCTTTGTTGCCCTTCTCTGGACACCTTCCAGCAGCTCAAACCTCTTTCCTGACCTGAGGAGCCCAGAGCTGGACCCAGGACTCCAGGTGTGGCCTCAGCAGTGCTGAGCACAGGGGCAGGATGAGCTCCCCTGCTCCTGCTGCTTCCCTCCCTGGGCTGGCTGGGGGCACGCTGCTGCCTCTGTGGCTTGGGAGATGCCCTGCAAGGGCTGAGGGGGAAGAGAAAGGCTCTCAGGCAGCTGGGCAGGAGGTGAAGATGTCAGGAGAGTAATTGCTCTGCCCAGAAGCAGCTTTGCTTCTGGCTCTCCCCCAGCAGCACTGCCAGGAAGGAAAGAAACAAAAACACCCCAAGCCAGCTAATAAATCCCCAGAGCTTTATTTAATGGCAATAAAAGAAACGTCAAAAAAGCCACCAGCTCCCCTCCCCCCACACCCCCCCCCCCCAACCCCCTCTCTATAAATACAAACAAATAACATTACATAACCCCCTCAAAGCAGCTCCCAGCCCCCTGCCCCTGCTGCTGAGGAACAGGCAGAGAGCAGAGGCAGATGCGAAATAAGATGCAGTTGAGCTTATAAATAGCAACCTCCCAGCTCCCAGTCTGGTGCTTTGGTACCTCCAGCCCGGGCAATCGATCCTCGGGTTCAGGCTCCGCCCAGAGAGGAAAAGGTGAGAGGAGGCTCAGGAAGCGGTTTGCAGACTGCAGGGGGCCAGGGGGAGGCGTTCGCCGCTCGCGTGGGCAGGGGCTGGGGCAGGGGAGACGCAGGAGGGGAGTGGGGAGGGGGGGAAGGGGAGTCAGCAAGGTTGGGAAAGGCCTCTGAGAGCTGCAGGTTGGGAAAGACCTCTGAGAGCTGCAGGTGCAAGCTGGGAACAGGATCAGGAAGGCTGGAAAAGACCTCTGAGAGCTGCAGGTTGGAGAAGACCTCTGAGAGCTGCAGGTTGGAGAAGACCTCTGAGAGCTGCAGGTGCCAGCTGGAAACAGGATCAGGAAGGCTGGAAAAGACCTCTGAGAGCTGCAGGTTGGAGAAGACCTCTGAGAGCTGCAGGTTGGAGAAGACCTCTGAGAGCTGCAGGTGCCAGCTGGAAACAGGATCAGGAAGGCTGGAAAAGACCTCTGAGAGCTGCAGGTTGGAGAAGACCTCTGAGAGCTGCAGGTTGGAGAAGACCGCTGCAGGTTGGAGAAGCAGGTGCCAGCTGGAAACAGGATCAGGAAGGTTGGAAAAGACCTCTGAGAGCTGCAGGTGCAAGCTGGAAACAGGATCAGGAAGGTTGGAGAAGACCTCTGAGAGCTGCAGGTGCCAGCTGGAAACAGGATCAGGAAGGTGCAGGTTGGAGAAGACCTCTGAGAGCTGCAGGTTGGAGAAGACCTGAGAGCTGCAGGATGGAGAAGACCTCTGAGAAGACCTGCTGAGAGCTGCAGGTTGGAGAAGACCTCTGAGAGCTGCAACCTGGAAATCTGAATCAGGAAGGTTGGGAAAGACCTCTGAGAGCTGCAGGCTGGGAAAAGACCTCTGAGAGCTGCAGGCTGGGAAGACCTCTGAGAGCTGCAGGTTGGAGAAGACCTCTGAGAGCTGCAGGTGCAAGCTGGAAACAGGATCAGGAAGGTTGGGGAAGACCTCTGAGAGCTGCAGGTGCCAGCTGGAAACAGGATCAGGAAGGTTGGGGAAGACCTCTGAGAGCTGCAGGTGCCAGCTGGAAACAGGATCAGGAAGGTTGGGGAAGACCTCTGAGAGCTGCAGGATGGAGAAGACCTCTGAGAGCTGCAGGTTGGAGAAGACCTCTGAGAGCTGCAACCTGGAAATAGAATCAGGAAGGTTGGGAAAGACCTCTGAGAGCTGCAGGCTGGGAAAGACCTCTGAGAGCTGCAGGCTGGGAAAGACCTCTGAGAGCTGCAGGTTGGAGAAGACCTCTGAGAGCTGCAGGTGCAAGCTGGAAACAGGATCAGGAAGGTTGGGGAAGACCTCTGAGAGCTGCAGGTGCCAGCTGGAAACAGGATCAGGAAGGTTGGGGAAGACCTCTGAGAGCTGCAGGTGCCAGCTGGAAACAGGATCAGGAAGGTTGGGGAAGACCTCTGAGAGCTGCAGGTTGGAGAAGACCTCTGAGAGCTGCAGGTTGGAGAAGACCTCTGAGAGCTGCAACCTGGAAATAGAATCAGGAAGGTTGGGAAAGACCTCTGAGAGCTGCAGGCTGGGAAAGACCTCTGAGAGCTGCAGGCTGGGAAAGACCTCTGAGAGCTGCAGGTTGGAGAAGACCTCTGAGAGCTGCAGGTGCAAGCTGGAAACAGGATCAGGAAGGTTGGGGAAGACCTCTGAGAGCTGCAGGTGCCAGCTGGAAACAGGATCAGGAAGGTTGGGGAAGACCTCTGAGAGCTGCAGGTGCCAGCTGGAAACAGGATCAGGAAGGCTTGGGGAAGAAGACCTCTGAGAGCTGCAGGTTGGAGAAGACCTCTGAGAGCTGCAACCTGGAAATAGAATCAGGAAGGTTGGGAAAGACCTCTGAGAGCTGCAGGCTGGGAAAGACCTCTGAGAGCTGCAGGCTGGGAAAGACCTCTGAGAGCTGCAGGTTGGAGAAGACCTCTGAGAGCTGCAGGTGCAAGCTGGAAACAGGATCAGGAAGGTTGGGGAAGACCTCTGAGAGCTGCAGGTGCCAGCTGGAAACAGGATCAGGAAGGTTGGGGAAGACCTCTGAGAGCTGCAGGTGCCAGCTGGAAACAGGATCAGGAAGGTTGGGGGAAGACCTCTGAGAGCTGCAGGTTGGAGAAGACCTCTGAGAGCTGCAGGTTGGAGAAGACCTCTGAGAGCTGCAACCTGGAAATAGAATCAGGAAGGTTGGGAAAGACCTCTGAGAGCTGCAGGCTGGGAAAGACCTCTGAGAGCTGCAGGCTGGGAAAGACCTCTGAGAGCTGCAGGTTGGAGAAGACCTCTGAGAGCTGCAGGTGCCAGCTGGAAACAGGATCAGGAAGGTTGGGGAAGACCTCTGAGAGCTGCAGGTGCCAGCTGGAAACAGGATCAGGAAGGCTGGAAAAGACCTCTGAGAGCTGCAGGTTGGAGAAGACCTCTGAGAGCTGCAAGGTTGGAGAAGACCTCTGAGAGCTGCAGGTGCAAGCTGGAAACAGGATCAGGAAGGTTGGGGAAGACCTCTGAGAGCTGCAGGTGCCAGCTGGAAACAGGATCAGGAAGGTTGGGGAAGACCTCTGAGAGCTGCAAGTGCCAGCTGGAAACAGGATCAGGAAGGCTGGAAAAGACCTCTGAGACCTGAAGGTTGGGGAAGACCACTGGGAGCTCTCAGTGCAACCTGGAACTAGAAACAGGAAGGTTGGAGAAGACCTCTGAGAGCTGCAGGTTGGAGAAGACCTCTGAGAGCTGCAGGTGCAAGCTGGAAACAGGATCAGGAAGGTTGGGGAAGACCTCTGAGAGCTGCAGGTTGGGGAAGACCTCTGAGAGCTGCAGGTTGGAGAAGACCTCTGAGAGCTGGAGCTGGGAACAGGATCAGGAAGGCTGGAAAAGACCTCTGAGAGCTGCAGGTTGGAGAAGACCACTGAGAGCTGCAGGTTGGAGAAGACCTCTGAGAGCTGCAGGTGCCAGCTGGAAACAGGATCAGGAAGGCTGGAAAAGACCTCTGAGAGCTGCAGGTTGGAGAAGACCTCGAGAGCTGCAGGTTGAGAAGACCTCTGAGAGCTGCAGGTGCCAGCTGGAAACAGGATCAGGAAGGTTGGGGAAGACCTCTGAGAGCTGCAGGTGCAAGCTGGAAACAGGATCAGGAAGGTTGGGGAAGACCTCTGAGAGCTGCAGGTGCCAGCTGGAAACAGGATCAGGAAGGTTGGGGAAGACCTCTGAGAGCTGCAGGTGCAAGCTGGAAACAGGATCAGGAAGGTTGGGGAAGACCTCTGAGAGCTGCAGGTTGGAGAAGACCTCTGAGAGCTGCAACCTGGAAATAGAATCAGGAAGGTTGGGAAAGACCTCTGAGAGCTGCAGGCTGGGAAAGACCTCTGAGAGCTGCAGGCTGGGAAAGACCTCTGAGAGCTGCAGGTTGGAGAAGACCTCTGAGAGCTGCAGGTGCAAGCTGGAAACAGGATCAGGAAGGTTGGGGAAGACCTCTGAGAGCTGCAGGTGCCAGCTGGAAACAGGATCAGGAAGGTTGGGGAAGACCTCTGAGAGCTGCAGGTGCCAGCTGGAAACAGGATCAGGAAGGCTGGAAAAGACCTCTGAGAGCTGCAGGTTGGAGAAGACCTCTGAGAGCTGCAGGTTGGAGAAGACCTCTGAGAGCTGCAGGTGCAAGCTGGAAACAGGATCAGGAAGGTTGGGGAAGACCTCTGAGAGCTGCAAGTGCCAGCTGGAAACAGGATCAGGAAGGCTGGAAAAGACCTCTGAGACCTGAAGGTTGGGGAAGACCACTGGGAGCTCTCAGTGCAACCTGGAACTAGAAACAGGAAGGTTGGAGAAGACCTCTGAGAGCTGCAGGTTGGAGAAGACCTCTGAGAGCTGCAGGTGCAAGCTGGAAACAGGATCAGGAAGGTTGGGGAAGACCTCTGAGAGCTGCAGGTTGGGGAAGACCTCTGAGAGCTGCAGGTTGGAGAAGACCTCTGAGAGCTGCAGGTGCAAGCTGGAAACAGTATCAGGAAGGTTGGGGAAGACCTCTGAGAGCTGCAGGTTGGAGAAGACCTCTGAGAGCTGCAGGTGCAAGCTGGAAACAGGATCAGGAAGGTTGGGGAAGACCTCTGAGAGCTGCAGGTGCAAGCTGGAAACAGGATCAGGAAGGTTGGGGAAGACCTCTGAGAGCTGCAGGTTGGAGAGACCTCTGAGAGCTGCAGGTGCAAGCTGGAAACAGGATCAGGAAGGCTGGAAAAGACCTCTGAGAACTGAAGGTTGAAGAAGACCTCTGAGAGCTGCAGGTTGGAGAAGACCTCTGAGAGCTGCAACCTGGAAATAGAATCAGGAAGGTTGGAAAAGTCCTCTGGACTGCAGGTTGGAGAAGACCTCTGAGAGCTACAAGTGCAACCTGGAAATAGAATCAGGAAGGTTGGGAAAGACTTCTGAGAGCTGCAACCTGGAACCAGAATCAGGAAGGTTGGGAAAGTCCTCTGAGAGCTCCCAGTGCAACCTGGAACTAGAATCAGGAAGGTTGGGAAAGACCTCTGAGAGCTCCCAGTGCAAGCTGGGAACAGGATCAGGAAGGCTGGAAAGACTTCTGAGAGCTGCAACCTGGAACCAGAATCAAGAAGGTTGGGAAAGACTTCCAAGAGCTGCAGGTTGGAGAAGACCTCTGAGAGCTGCAGGTGCAAGCTGGAAACAGGATCAGAAGGTTGGGAAAGACCTCTGAGAGCTGCAGGATGGAGAAGACCTCTGAGAGCTGCAAGTGCAACCTGGAAATAGAATCAAGAAGGTTGGGAAAGACCTCCAAGAGCTGCAACCTGGAACCAGAGTCAGGAACATCTCCATGAGCTCCCAGCAGCCACCTCAGGGGATGGAGTCACCACCACCTCCCCGGGCAGCTTGTTCCAATGCCTCCAAAGGAAACAGGATCAGGAAGGCTGGAAAAGACCTCTGAGACCTGAAGGTTGGAGAAGACCTCTGAGAGCTCCCAGTGCAACCTGGAACCAGGATCAGGAAGGTTGGGAATGACCTCTGAGACCTGAAGGTTGGAGAAGACCTCTGAGAGCTCCCAGTGCAACCTGGAACCAGGATCAGGAAGGTTGGGAAAGACCTCTGAGACCTGAAGGTTGGAGAAGACCTCTGAGAGCTCCCAGTGCAACCTGGAACCAGGATCAGGAAGGTTGGGGAAGACCTCTGAGAGCTGCAGGTTGGGGAAGACCTCTGAGAGCTCCCGGTGCAACCTGGAACCAGGATCAGGAAGGTTGGGAAAGACCTCTGAGACCTGAAGGTTGGAGAAGACCTCTGAGAGCTCCCAGTGCAACCTGGAACCAGGATCAGGAAGGTTGGGAATGACCTCTGAGAGCTGCAGGTTGGGGAAGACCTCTGAGAGCTGCAACCTGGAACCAGAGTCAGGAACATCTCCATGAGCTCCCCAGCAGCCACCTCAGGGGATGGAGTCTCCACCACCTCCCTGGGCAGCTTGTTCCAATGCCTCCAAAGCATCCTTTGGCTTTGGGGAGGGCAGGGGGCAGCAGCCTGCTGGCAGCACTGTGCTGGCTCCAGGCTCAGCAGCAGCTCACTGCCAGGTGGGGAGGGAGGATGCTCGAGGCAGGAGGTGGCTCTGCGGCTGTGCAGCTCCCCAGGGCAGCAGCTCTGCTCCTCGCAGCTCAGGAGGTGCAGGTGGCTGCTGCCTTTGCCTCCTGTCCTCCTCAGAGCCTCCCTGTCTTCATGTGGTGCCTTGAGATGGGCAGGCATTGCCCTTCAGCCCACAGCAGGACTCTAATCGAGGACTCTAATCCCGAGGGGACTCTAATCCCAGGGGATTCTAATCCCGAGGGGGTTCCCTGGGCTGTGGGGCTCTGGAAAGCCTCCCGAGCAGGGCACTGCTCACCCAGGATCATGGAATCAGGGATGAGGAGCTACAATGTCCACAGGCACAGCCCAGAGATGCTCTCCCCAGCCTGTCCCCTCACAGGCACAGGATGGGTTGGGTTGGAAGGGACGTCAAAGGGCATCTAAAGAGCATCACATCTGTGGTGAAAAGCTTTGAGGCTGTGAGCAGAATTGTGTCCAAATGATCCTAAAAATGGGTTGGGTTGGAAGGGACCTTAAAGCTCATCCAGTTCAACCCCCTGCCATGGGCAGGAACACCTCCCACCAGCCCATACAGCTTGCTCAGGGCCTCATCCAGCCTGGCCTTGAACCCCTCCAGGCTTGGAGCCTCCACAGCCTCTCTGGATGGGGGATGAGATCTTCATGTTGGTGGCAAGAAGGCACTTTTTTGGAGCTGTGCTTGTCTCCCGAGGCAGAAGCCTCCAGCAGAGTGATTGAAGCAGCAGCCAGGAGCTCTGCCAGCCCCTGCTTCGTGCATGGGCAGAGCTGGACCCCAAACTGCTGCTGTGGGTTGCTGCTGGGTCTCCTGAAAGAGGTTGTGGTTGCAGGCAGGGAGGTGGGAGACCTCTCCTGCAAGCCCTGGGGACTGTAAAACCAGGGCTTGAAGCTTGAGGGGACTTGAAGCCCAGGGGCTCGAAGCCCAGGGGTCTTGAAGCCCAAGGGCTCGAAGCCCAGGGGGCTTGAAGCTCCAGGGGCTCAGGGGGCTCAGGGGCTCGAAGCCCAGGGGTCTTGAAGCCCAAGGGCTCCGGCCAGGGTCTGGAAGCCCAGGGGACTCAAAGCCCAAGGGACTCGGAAGCCCAGGGGACTCGGGAAGCCCAGGGGTTCCGAAGCCCAGGGGGACTCGAAGCCCAGGGGACTCGAAGCCCAGGGGTCTGGAAGCCAGGGGTCTGGAAGCCCAGGGGACTCGAAGCCCAGGGGACTCGAAGCCCAAGGGACTCGAAGCCCAAAAGGGACTCGAAGCCCAGGGGCCCAAGTCCTGAAGCCCAGGGGCCTGGAAGCCCAGGGTCTGGAAGCCCAGGGCTCGAAGCCCAGGGGGCTCAGCCCAGGGGACTCCAGGGCCCAGGGGACTCGAAGCCCAGGGGACTCGGCCCAGGGGACTCGAAGCCCAGGGGTCTGGAAGCGGGGTCTGGAAGCCCAGGGGACTCGAAGCCCAGAGGGTCGAAGCCCAAGGGACTCGAAGCCCAAGGGACTCCGAAGCCCAGGGGACTCGAAGCCCAAGGGTCTGGAAGCCCAGGGGTCTGGAAGCCCAGGGGGTCACAAAGCCCAGGGGACTCGAAGCCCAAGGGTCTGGAAGCCCAGGGTCTGGAAGCCCAGGGGTCTGGAAGCCCAGGGGGCTGGAAGCCCAGGGGCTCGAAGC
>JAWKAJ010000455.1:0-13656 GCA_033816785.1 Picus viridis
CCCTCTCCCCCATCCTTCCTGCAGAAAGCCAGGGTAATGCAGGAAAAGGAACAAAGGGGACAGGGCCCTGCATGTCTGGTAAACAATCCTGTATCTATGGTAAGGGCTTGTGTGCTGGCCACAGCCTGGCAGAACCCCTTCCCACTGGGTAACTGTGTGCTGGTTTCAATTCCCCTATTGGCTCAATCAAATCTTAGGCAATACTCATATTCAGGCTGATTTCTAGTTGCCTGTGCCTTGCTCAACCCTTGCTCAACCCTTGCTCAACCCTTGCTTTGCTTGAGCCTGCTTGGACCTTGTCTGGCATGAAGTTGCCTTGAGTTACATTGCCTCGAGTGCCCAGTGTGGAGCCTGGGAAAAGCCATGAGCATACACGCCACAAACTATGAGAGAAACCACAAGCCTTGGAGCCAAGCCAAGCCTGCTTCCCCTTGCAACTAGGATTTTGCTGTGCCTCAGCTTCCCCAGGACAAAGCAAGTGCCTCTCGTGATAGTGTCATTAACAGCCTGCCATCTGCTGAAGCCAGACCAGCAATCAAGACAGATGGATGCTAGGAAGAAGTTCTTCCCAGCAAGAGAGATTGGCCTTTGGAATGTGCTGCCCAGGGATGTGTTGGAGTCACCATCCCTGGAGGTGTTTGGGAAGAGACTGGATGGGGTGCTTGGTGCCATGGTTTAGTTAATCAGATGGTGTTGGATGATTGGTTGGACACGATTAAATCAAAGGTCTTTTCCAACCTGGTTAATTCTATTCTATTCTATTCTATTCTATTCTATTCTATTCTATTCTATTCTATTCTATTCTATTCTATTCTATTCTATTCCATTCCATTCCATTCCATTCCATTCCATTCCATTCTTCTATGTCTTACTGCTTCATGTAGAGCTGTGTAGAGGCCAGGACACATCCAGACCCCTCGCCTGCTCTGTCAGGCAGCTCTCTGGGGAGATGCTTTCTGGAGAGGTGGTGGTGACTGCTGTGGAGGTCTGCTGCTGAATTCACTCTTCTATCCCCCACAGAAGTGCAGCACTGCAAGACGCTGCCCTTCACTGCAGTTTCTGCCCTCCTCTCAACACCAGATGGTTGCTGGCCTTTCCCTGTCATGCCAGGGCCTGTGTGAGGTGGTGGTGGTCACCTCGGAGTGATGAGGCTGGGGGCTGCCCTGGGCTAGCCACACGTGGTTCCAGACACTCCCATGTGCTCCAGGGACTACTAGCTGAGCATAGCCCAGGCCCTTGGGCACTGTTGTGGCTGCCAAAACATACAGAAGAGTGAACAGCCAAGGAGTGAAGTGAAAAGAGTGGTGGACAGGAGGGGAGAGACAAGGAAATGCTGGCAGCACCCAGTCTGGAGCAGACTGACCCTGCTGCCTGCAGAGTGCCCAGGACCAGGCAGCGGACAGTCTGAGGGGGAAGGAGCAGCTGGAGAAAGGGAGAGGGGAAAGTTTGACAGTATCACAGTATATTAGAGGTTGGAAAGGACCTCCAGAGATTATTGAGTCAAACCATCCTGTCAAAGCAGGAGCACTTAGGATAGTCTGCACAGGAATGCGTCCAGGTGGGTTTTGAATGTGTCCAGAGAAGGAGACTCCACAGCCTCACAGGGCAGCCTGTTCCAGGGCTCTGTCACCCTCACTGTAAAGAAGTTTCTCTTCATGTTGAGGTGAAATCTTCTATGCTCAAGTTTGAACCTGTTGTTCCTTGTCTTATTACTGTGCGCCACTGAAAAGAGCTTCTCCTCCTCCACTTGACACCCACCCCTTAGATACACATGGATCAGATGCCCTCTGAGTCTTCTTAAGACTAAACAGCCCCAAGGATCTCAGTCTCTCTTCACAGGGGAGGTGCTCAAGTCCCCTAATCATCCTTGTGGCTCTCTGTTGAATTCTCTCTAGCAGTTCTCGGTCTTTCTTGAACTGGGGAGCCCAAAACTGGACACAAGATTCCAAGATGTGGTTACACCAAGGCAGAAGAACCTCCCTAGACCTGATGGACACAATTTTTACAATGCACCCCAGGATGCCATTTGCTCCCTTGGCCACAAGGGCACATTGTGGTCCCAGGCAGAACTTGCTGTCCACCAGCACTCCAAGGTCTTTCTCCATGGAGCTGCTTTCCAGCAGGGCAGCTCCTAATCTGTACTGGTGCCTGTTGTTATTTATCCCCTGCACTTGTCCTTATTGAACTTCATGAGGTGTGCCTGGCTGGGAGTTTGGCTTTTCACCAAGGTGAAACCTCTACAGTCTTAAATTTGTGGTCAGCCATTGAAAGCACCTAGTTTTGAAGGTGTCCTGTGAGACCTTCTATGAGAATGAAATCTGTGATTTGGAACTGAAATTGGTGGTTCAGGTAACTGTCCTTCATTCCTGATGGTTTGGGATGTGACAGTGTTTGAATATCTTTCTTTGGGAGATAGGTACATTAGCTGCCTTTTAACTGCTTTTCTAGTTAACCTTGGCAGTACTCATATTCCAGAGGTGTATGAAGATAACATCAGAATTTAGCTCTGATTTTGCATCAGGAGAGGAGATGTAGTAACAGCAGAAAAGCCTACATCTGATTCTTCAGCAAGAGGGTGACAGCAATAGTACCTTGGACAGGACAGATGTCATCATAACCTCATTAAGCAGCTGGACTTTACATCAGCCTATAAATGAAAGTATTTCCAGTAAGTGATGCTAGGTACTTCATAAATACTTCATCAATTAAAGGCACCCTTTGATACCTGAATATTAAGCTTCATGCCATTAAAATCCTCATTTCTGACCTTTGCAACAGATAAGTCGAGATGTCATCATTCACATGATGGATGTTATTATTATAGCACTATATGTAAAATTACTGTGGAAAAGTATTTGCTCTGAGTCATTCAAAGATGTGTGCAGCTACAAGACCAAGAGCTTCCAGGTGCTTGAAAAAGAAGCAGCTTTGTTCTGTCCTTTGTTTTCAGGCAGTGAGTGCACAGAACATGTGTGCACAGAGCAGCATTTTATATGCAGAACTGTTACACAGCTAAAGAAGAGGAGGAACAAATACTGTGTTTAAATATTATATGTGATTGCATTGGACTGCTCACAATGAACAGGTCAGGATCTCTTAAGCTATGCTAAAGGCTACTCAGCTCTACTGACATAATAAACGCTTGGTGGCTGTGAGAAAAAGCATAATAATGAGGCTCAAGTCTAAAGTAAGTGTCTGCAGCACAGTACTTCAGTGAAGTCATTAGGAATAAAAGGATGAGAGGTAAATCTCTCGTGCTGGGAGCAAAAGAGGGTCAGACTACTTTGAGAATGTCAGGTTGTACCAGTGACCTGGGCAAAATAAGGCTGCATTGTAAGTACTATGCCTTTTTAGAGGCTTGTAGCTTTTATATTACATCTTAAGAGTATGTATTATGAGAGTTACTTTGCATTTATTGGTGCTCCAATTTGTGGTTCAAAGCTGACTGAAGTCAGGGTACCATGAATCTACTTTGCAACAGGCACCATCTGAATGATGGTTTTTATTTGTAATGCTTCTTACTCAAAAAAAGAACACAAGTTAAAAACTGAAAGGCAGTTGCATGTTATTTTCTTGTGGAAGTTCTTGGATTTATGTTTTCATCTTGCAGAATCTGGAGAAATAAACATTTATTCAAATGTGACACTTCTGCACTTAGCTTTCTTGAAGATAGCAGCCTGGGGTCTGGGAAGCTGAGTTGTGACCTCCTGGTCAGAATAAAGGGCAAGTTGGGATGACACAGGAAATGGAAGAAGGCATCCTGGGAGGAGTATAGGGACATTGCCCAGTTGTGTAGGGATGAGGTCATGAAGGCCAACGTGCAGCTGGAACTGAACTCTTCAATGGATGTAAAGAAAAACAAGAAAGGTTGCTTAGCCTGGAGAAGAGGAGGCTCAGGGGAGACCTTATTGCTCTCTATAACTACCTGAAGGGAGGTTGTAGACAGGCATGACCATCCGAGGAACATGAAGATTTACAAGTCCATGGGGCCAAATGAAAGACATCCCAGAGCCCTGAGGGAATTAGGTGCTGTAGTCACCAGACCACTCTCTGTGGTATTTGAGAAGTCCTGGCAGTCAGGTGAGGTCCCTGGGGACTGGAAGAAAGGAAACATCACACCTATTTTAAACAGGGTAGAAAGGAGACCCCTGAGAACTACTGACCTGTCAGCCTCACATCCATGCCTGGGAAGATCATGGAACAGATCTTCCCATGTTGAGGCACATGGAGGACAGGGAGGTGATTCAAGACAGCCAGTATGGCTTTACTAGGGGAGGTCCTACCTGACTAACCTTGTGGCTTTCTATGGTAAAGTGACTATGTCAGTAGATAAGGGATGACCTATGGATGTGATCTACCTGTACTTCTGCAAGACCTTTGACAGGGTCCTCCACAATAGCCTGCTTGCCAAGTTGGAGACATGTGGATTTGGTGGGTGGACTGTTCAGTGGATAAGGAATCGGCTGGATAATCTCATCCAGAGGGTAGTGCTCAATGGCTTATAGTCCAGATGGAGAGCAGTGACAAGTGCTGTTCCTCAGGGTCTGTACTGGACCTGTGCTGTTTAATATTTATATCAATAATATAGACAGTGGAATTGAGTGCACCATCAGCAAGCTTGCAGATGAGACAACACCAAACTGAGTCGTGTTGTCAGTACATCAGAGAATAGAATAGAATAGAATAGAATAGAATAGAATAGAATAGAATAGAATAGAATAGACCAGGTTGAAAGAGACCTTCAAGGTCATCGCGTCCAACCTATCAACCAATCCAACCCACCTAAACAACTAAACCATGGCACCAAGCACCCCATCAAGTCTCCTCCTGAATGCCTCCAGTGATGGTGACTCCACCACCTCCACGGGCAGTCCATTCCAATGGGCAATCACTCTCTCTATGTAGAACTTCTTCCTAAACATCCAGCCTAAACCTGCCCTGGTGCAGCTTGAGATTGTGTCCTCTTGTTCTGGTACTGGCTGCCTGGGAGAAAAGACCAACCTCTGCCTGTCTACAACCTCCCTTCAGGTAGTTGTAGAGAGCAAGAAGGTCACCCCTCAGTCTCCTCTTCTCCAGGCTAAGCAACCCCAGCTCCCTCAGCCTCTCCTCATAGGGCTTGTGTTCCAAACCCCTCACCAACTTTGTTGCCCTTCTCTGGACACATTCCATCAAGTCAACATCCTTCTTAAACTGAGGGGCCCAGAACTGGACACAGGACTCAAGGTGTGGCCTAACCAGTGCAGTGGACAGGGGCAGAATGACCTCCCTGCTCCTGCTGGCAATACTCTTCCTGATGCAGGCCAGGATGCCATTGGGCCTCTTGGCTGCCTGGGCACTCTGCAGGCTCATGTTCATCCTCCCATCGACCAGTACCCCCAGGTCCCTCTCTGCCTGGCCTCTCTCCAGCCACTCTGACCCCAGCCTGTAGCACTGCATGGGGTTGCTGTGGCCAATGTGCAGAACCCGGCACTTGGATGTGTTCAATCTCATGCCCTTGGATTCTGCCCATCTGTCCAGCCTGTCGAGGTCCCTCTGCAAAGCCTCTCTGCCCTCCAGCAGATCAACTCCTGCCCCCAGCTTGGTGTCATCCACAAATTTACTGATGATGGACTCAACGCCCTCATCCAGATCATCAATAAAGATGTTGAAGAACATGGGGCCCAGCACTGATCCTTGGGGCACACCACTAGTGCCTGGCTGCCAGCTGGATGTGGCACCATTCACCACCAGTCTCTGGGCTCGGCCCTCCAGCCAGTTCCTAACCCAACGCAGTGTGCTCCTGTCCAAGCCATGGGCTGCCAGCTTGGCCAGGAGTTTGCTGTGGGGGATGGTGTCAAAGGCCTTGCTGAAGTCCAGGTAGACCACATCCACAGGCCTCCCCACATCCACCAGGCAGGTCACTTAAGGGGAGCAAGATGGCATCCAGAGGGACCTTGACAACCTGGAGAGATGTGCCCAGGTGAACCTTCTTGAAGAGCATGTGCAGGGTTCTGCACTTGCCAGGCCACAACAATCCTTGCTGTCAATACAGAGTATGAGGTGATAGAAAGCAACCCTGTGGAAAAGGACTTGAGGGTCCTGGTGGATGGGAAGTTGGACCTGAGCAGACAGTGTGCACTTGCAGCCCAGAAGGCAAATCACATCCTGGGCTGCATCAAAAGACGCGTTGCCAGCAGATCCAGTGAGGTGATTCTGCCACTTTACTCTGGTGAGACCTCACCTGAAGTACTCTGTACAGTTCTGGGCCACTCAATTCAAGAAAGATGTTGAGTTGCTTGAATATGTCCAGAGAAGGGCAACAAAGCTGGGGAGGGGTTTTGAGCACAGCCCTGTGAGGAGAGGCTGAGGGAGCTGGGGTTGCTTAGCCTGGAGAAAAGGAGGCTCAGGGGTGACCTTCTTGCTCTCTACAGCTACCTGAAGGGAGGTTGTAGCCAGGTGGGGGTTGTTCTCTTCTCCCAGGCAACCAGCACCAGAACAAGAGGACACAGTCTCAAGCTGTGCCAGGGGAGGTTTAGGCTGGAGGTTAGGAAGAAATTCTACACAGGCTCATGTGTCCAGACTGTCAAGATCCCTCTGCAGAGCTCTCCTACCCTCTAACAGATCAATACCCACCCCCAGCTGGGTGTTGTCTGCAAATTTACTGATGATGGACTCAATACCCTCATCCAGATCATTGATAAGGATATTGAACAGGATGGGGCCCAGCACTGATCCCTGGGGGACACCACTAGTCACCTAGTTGAGTTGTAGATTATAGGGCCAGAATGAACCTTTTTGGGCATCAGCACATCTGGATTCCCATATAAAATAAACCTCTGGCTTTCACCAAGTGATTCCCATGTCAGGTCAGATGACATTTGCTGGAACAGAAGCATATGTTCCAGGAAAATACCTGCTCTCGTATTTTAAAAGGTGAGGCACTGAGATATTCTCCATGGTCATTCCACCTAGGCATTTGTTCTGGTATTTCTTCCCTGTTTGAAGATGTGTGTGATGTGTGATTTACATTTTCCCAGCTTGAAGTGTGTGTTTTTCTCATATGTGCTCTGTCAGCCAGAGAAGTATCTAAAGTTTTCTTCTGCAGACAACAGGGCCAGGGTCTAGCCACTTCTGGCCTTTCACAGCAGCTGAAGAAGCTGACCTATTCCATTGCAACTTAAAAACTACTACATTAGGTACACATGGAGAAGTAAAACCGTCCTGTTGAGAAGGCAAGCTCTCTAACACACTCAATTAACTTTGTAGCTGGAAATGAGTCCCTGAGTTTTACACCTTGTGTGGAATCATTTCAATTAGAGTGAATTTATCAGAGATCCTCACATGCTTTACACTTAAGCTTAACACTTCATGCACCTTTGTACTGATCCACAGCTGAGATCTGTGTCTATGAAGTAAGGTATTTCTTCCCTAGCTGGTTTAACTGACAAGTCAAGCACCGGCTAATTTCCAACTGTCTCTAGTCTGAACAGGCAGTATTGCCAAAATGACTTTTGAATTACATGCTCTCTATTTCTGTCTTGTAAATGTCCACTTAAAAATATCTTGGAGAACTTGAATTTTGGACTGGAGCCTGGGGCATGTAGTTAAAAGACAGAGAGTGCTAAAGGGGACAAGGTTTGGGGCAGAGGGGAGATTTGTTTGCTGGTGTCAGTTTGGAAGGGGCAGATGTGCTTGCTGGAGGAAGGGGAGCCTTGGGGACTGGATGGCTTGATAAAAACTAGAAGAGAGTGAATTCAGCAAGAATTGGGAGTTTCTTCAGGCAGCTGACGGGTAGCTCTCCAGGGCTTCTGAGGCAGAAGTAGCTCTTTGTGTAAGACGCTAGAGGGTATCATATCCTATGAAGGAAAAGAAAGGAGGATGGGAAGCTTGAAACTGAGAAGAGCCTGGAGATGGAGGAGTACAGAAGATGCAGCTGGAGTTACTGCTTTAATTTACTGCTTTATTTAAACAAACCTGAAAATTGTTTTGCTTCCAGTCACAGGCAGGGATACTGTGATTGCATTTATGAAGGTAGCCTTTAGCTGTGACCCAAGGCTATAGATAAGTTAGCATATTGCCTTGATACTGTATGTGAGCTCTTTACCTTATCATTATCATGTGAGGGTTTTGTTTTTACTTCGTTCTGAATTGTTCAGGAAGTCAGAGGTACACTTGGGAAAATACTGCTCCAGCTGCATGTGGGTAAGTGGGGAGTAGAGGGTGAGATTCAGATTGAGTTACAAAACACAACAACGAAGCTGCGACCGGCTTTTAAAAACTAACGCAAATTGAGGAATCAGTGGAGTTCTGTGCAATGATGGACTCAAGGGGATACTTTTGGTGCTCCAGAGGTCATGCCACAGCTTCATCTTTTTTCAGAAGTCATTCAGACTGACCAGTGTGAAGATGGATTAGTGCTCTCTGTGTCACCCACTTGCCCCAAATCTGGGTTTGTTAGCCAGCGTGCAAAAAAACCTTCAGCACACGGAATCGTACAGGTTGTGAGAGCTGGGGCTGTTCAGGCTGGAGAAAACAAGGCTCTGGGGAAAGATTTTATCAGCCTTCCAGTGCCTGAATGCGGCTTACAAGAAAGTGAGGAAGGGATTTTTTACAAGGGCTTGTAGTGACAGGAGACAAGAGGGAGCAGACTGAAGCTTGAGGAGGGTGGATTTAGTCTAGATACTGGAAGAAATTCTTCAGTGAGGGTGGTGAGACTCTGGAACAGGTTGCTCAGGGAGGTCATGGATGCCCCCTCCCTAGAGGCATTCAAGGCCAGACTGGACAAGGCCTTGAGAAATCTGGTCTAGTGGAAAATGTAACTGTACAAGGCAGAGGGATTTGAACTAGATGATCCCTTATGATCCCTTCCATCCCAAACCATTCTATGAATCTATGAGACACCTGTTTTATTCTGATTCTGCACAGAAAAGGGTGCTGGACAATAATTTGCAAAGCTAGCACACCTTTTGAGAAGCAAGCCATGTCTTATATACAAAATTACAGCAGAGAAGAAACTACAGAAAAGTAGTCATTGTCACACCTTACTTCACATATAAACCCAGGAATATACCATTCCTGGTATGTCTCTTTGGAACAGAGTCTTGTATGGTCTTACTGATGTTAATGTAAATAGAAGTGTGAACTAGTGGAAGACAAAGCAATGCACACAGCCCATGTGGAATTGAGGACAGGAAAAGTGCATGTATAGGTGTGTGGATTGGTGTGTATGCTGGGAGGAAAAATAATATTTTACAGGCTGTAAAAATTAAGATGGCAGGAAAACAAGATCATTTTAGGATTGTCTGATTACTGCCAGGAGCAGGGTCTCAGAGCATCTAGATAGCGTTTGATTATAGGGTGGACACAATGATCTCAAAGTTCTCTTCCAACCTCCTCTCCTCTCCTCTCCTCTCCTCTCCCTCTCCTCTCCTCTCCTCTCCTCTCTCCTCTCCTCTCCTCTCCTCTCCTCTCCTCTCCTCTCCTCTCCTCTCCTCTCCTCTCCTCTCCTCTCCTCTCCTCTCCTCTCCTCTCCTCTCCTCTCTCCTCTCCTCTCCTCTCCTCTCCTCTCCTCTCCTCTCCTCTCCTCTCCTCTCCTCTCTCTCCTCTCCTCTCCTCTCCCCTCTCCTCTCCTCTCCTCTCCTCTCCTCTCCTCTCCTCTCCTCTCCTCTCCTCTCCTCTCCTCTCCTCTCCTCTCCTCTCCTCTCCTCTCCTCTCCTCTCCTCTCCTCTCCTCTCCTCTCCTCTCCTCTCCTCTCCTCTCCTCTCCCTCTCCTCTCCTCTCCTCTCCTCTCCTCTCCTCTCCTCTCCTCTCCTCTCCTCTCCTCTCCTCTCCTCTCCTCTCTCCTCTCCTCTCCTCTCCTCTCCTCTCCTCTCCTCTCCTCTCCTCTCCCTCTCCTCTCCTCTCCTCTCCTCTCCTCTCCCCTCCCCCTCCTCTCCCCTCCCCTCCTCTCCCCTCCCCTCCTCTCCTCTCCCCTCCCCCTCCCCTCCTCTCCCCTCCCCTCCCCCCCCCTCCTCTCCCTCCCCTCCCTCCCTCCCCTCCTCCCCTCCCCTCCCCTCCCCTCCCCTCCCCTCCTCTCCTCTCCTCTCCCTCCCCCAGCTTTGTTGCCCTTCTCTGGACACCTTCCAGCAACTCAACATCTTTCCTAAACTGAGGCACCCAGACCTGGACACAGGACTCAAGGCGTAACCTAACCAGAGCTGAGTACAAGGCACAACGACTTCCCTACTCCTGCTGGCCACACAACCTGATGCAGGCCAGGATGCCATTGGCCTTCTTGGCCAGCTGGGCAGAAATTTTCTCTGAAAGCAGACTCATCAAATACAATCTTAGTTCTCATGTACTCCTTTACATGGAATAACAACCAGGGGGGAAAAAAATTCCTGTGTAATTCTTAGCACACCTTTAAATGAATCTTTGGTGGAAATCAGAGCTGTATGTGGCTATTCAATCTGTTGTAATTGATGCAGCCCACTTTATCAGCCCATACTTTATCAGGATTTCATTCTGCACGCAGGGTTAGTCCATCCACACAAGCATGCTGCTCAACAATTGAAAGATGCCTGTAAACACTTTTAAACAGCTGTTTCACAGCAGCGTGATGGTCACTGGCTGACATGAGATGGCTGACAAGGGAACAAGGTACTGAGCAGTGCCGGCGCTGCCAGTGGGATCTCATCAGCTGTAATACCATGCTCTTAACACATATGTCAGCAAGCCCTTTAAGCTCACCTTTTCTCTCTAATTGCTTGAAAGGACTGCAAGTCCTTAAATTGCCTGAATTTCTATGTGCATTTGGATGGCTATGATTATTTGCTCTGTAGGAGTTTTCTGGTCATCTACTATCAAAGGTCTGCAAGACATAGTTTCTACCTCATTCTCCTACCTTGAAAGCTAATTTCACTTCAGTCCCTTTCCTTTTTCTTTTTCTTTTTTTCCCTTCCCCCCTCAAGGTTTATTCCTCAGTTCTTATGACACAGGCTGAATTTTTTATATATACCCCTGTCCTTTTTATTTCACACCTTGTGGGTACCAGCACTTTCTCTGGATCTTCTGTAATAGGAGAGGAGAGGGGGAAAGGTGGTTAAAAATGTAATGCTTTTATTCATATCAAGTGGAGCAAGGAATCCAGAAGCATGGGATTGGAAACACAGCTAGCTCAGAACTGGTGATTCTGTGTTCCTGAATGCTTTCTAAGAACTTTAAATTTCTTTAATGCTGGAATAAATGCACAGTCTTTACAAGGTTTTCGTCCCTTTTTTTCCCCCCTGATATAGATGTTTGGCTTTGCCCATATGCTTCTGTTACCCAGACAGTGTAGGCTGATGTCCTGTTTTCAGTTGTGATAGTCAGGCTCTTTCACAGTAGCAGATAGGATGCTGCGCTTTGGATTTGTGCTGAAACCACTCTTGATAACACACGGATGTTTCAGCTCCTGCTGAACAATGTTTACACAGCATCAAGGCCTTTCCCGTGGCTCACTCTGCCCAGCTGCTGAGGAGGCTAGTGCTGCACAAGAGTATGGGAGGGAACACAGCTGGGACAGCTCACACCAACTGACCAGAGGTCAGATAGAGGTGCAAAAGAGTTTGCAAGGGGACACAGGTGGGACAGCCGACCTCAGTAGACCAAAGGATATTGTGTACCATATGACATCATGCTCAGCCATCTCATGCTCTCTACAACTCCCTGAAGGGAGGTTGTAGACAGGTAGGGCCTGGTCTCTTCTCCCAGGCAACTGGCACCAGAACAAGAGGACATGGTTTCAAACTGTGCCAAGGGAGGTTTAGGCTGGGTGTTAGGAAGAAATTGTTCACAGGGAGTGTGATTGCCCATTGGAATGTGCTGCCCAGGGAGGTGGTGGAGTCACCATCACAGGAGGTGTTTAGGAGGAGACTTGATAGGGTGCTTGGTGCCATGATGTATTTGATTAGATGGTGCTGGATGATAGGTTGGACTTGATGATCTTGAAGGTCTCTTCCAACCTGTTCTGTTCTATTCTATTCTATTCTATTCTATTCTATTCTATTCTATTCTATTCTATTCTATTCTATTCTATTCTGCTGGAGGAAGAAGCAGGAAGGGGGTGGTTTTGGGTTCTGGTGTTGTGGGGTTTTTTTCTTTTTTGAAGTAACCATTATGTGTGATGGAGCCCTGTCATATTTATCTTTTAAAAACTCATTCAGATGATATTTTATACCTAAATAAGCTTCCTTATTTGCCAAGTTAATTCTCTTTGCACAGTCCTGCACACTTCCAGCTACAAATCTAACCTTTGCACATAGTACCATAGTATCATAGAATCAGTCAGTGTTGGAAGGGACCACAAGGATCATCTAGTTCCAAACCCCCTGCCATGGGCAGGGACACCCCACACTAGATCAGGCTGGCCAGAGCCTCATCCAGCCTGGTCTTAAACACCTCCAGGGACAGGGCCTCAACCACCTCCCTGGACAGCCCATTCCAGGGCTTCACCACTCTCATGGTGAAGAACTTCATTGTCACGTCCAGCCTGAATTTCCCCACCTCCAGCTTCATTCCATTCCCCCTATGCAGAGTGTAGTGGTTTGGAAATTTACCACTGTATTAACACCACATCATGCTAATAGTTTTTCTTTTCAGCCTTTCTTTATTCCCCTCATTGTTATATTTTTCTTTGCTGGTGCTCTTTATTGTAGCAGAAGCAGGTAACCACGTTGTACTGTCACTGTGCACTTACAATCCTCTTAAGTGCTTTGTTTTGGTGTGTGGGTTGCAGGAGAATGACTCAATGGAGGAAGCACATGTTGCCAATAAAGCCTCCAGACCTTTGTGTCCACCTTTCACATGAATTTGATTTCCTCTCATTAGCACACTGACCATTCTTCATCTGGGCATTTTCTGGCATCATGACAAAATGGCAAGGTGCTACTGTAACCTTGATAATGATCACTTTATCTCAGTGCAGCAATGTGCAGGTAATAGGGAACTTGGAGAATATCAGCTGTTGAGAATGCATTTTAACTGCTGAGATGTGTAAGCTGGCTCATTTATTTCTTGAACCGCAGTCTGAAAATATCCATATTTCAAGTTAAACTTGTGACTGTATCA
This sequence comes from Picus viridis, assembly GCA_033816785.1. Taxonomy (NCBI): domain Eukaryota; kingdom Metazoa; phylum Chordata; class Aves; order Piciformes; family Picidae; genus Picus; species Picus viridis. The sequence goes on from JAWKAJ010000455.1 coordinate 13,066, forward strand.
GCAATGCAAAGCTGTGCAGCTGTGCCTGCCTGTTTCAAATTAATTTGCTTTAGAAATAACCTAAAACTCTGGATTTCATTCAGATGTAAAACAAACTAATTCCTGATACATGAAACATTTTATGATATGGAATATTTATGGTATGGAACTTTCTCCTAGACAGACATGGTGAGCTGATTGAATGTTCTCATTTGAATAAATTCAGTTTTGTACTCTTTCATTTACCCTCAGCAGTTGGAATGTATCTTTTGAAAGGGGAAAAAAAGAAAAGAAAAAAGAAAGGGGGAAATGAAGAGGTAAAAAGTATGGTTCAACATCTGTTTGGGTAAAGAAAGGTGTTGTCTGTAAGTAGAATTATACACCAGAGTGGGAAACAGAGTGTTGGTGCATGGATCCCATCTCTCAGAATGACTGAAATAGAAGACATGACTGAAATAGAAGACATGTTGTCTAGCTGGTGTCAGCTGCAGTGTGCCCAGGCAGCCAAGAAGGCCAATGGCATCCTGGCCTGCCTCAGGAACAGTGTGGCCAGCAGGAGCAGGGAGGTCGTTCTGACCCTGTACACTGCGCTGGTTAGGCCACACTTCGAGT
>JAWKAJ010000456.1:0-13618 GCA_033816785.1 Picus viridis
GGGCGGGGCCAGGGTCCCTTAGGGGCTATGGGGAGGGGCGGGTCCCAGGGTCCTTTAGCTGCTATGGGGAGCGGCGGGGCCTAGGGTCTCCTAGGGGCTATGGGGAGGGGCGGGGCCTAGGGGCCCTTAGGGGCTATGGGGAGGGCGGAGCCTAGGGTCCTTTAATGGCTATGGGGAGGGGCGGGGCCTGCATAGCGGCCTTTGGAGCCCCAATAGAGGACTTGAGATCCTCCTTAGAGGCGTTTGGAGCCCCTAGAGAGGCCTCGAGTGCCTCCATAGTGGCCTTTGGAGCCCCTATACAGGCCTTGAGAGCCTCCATAGAGGCCGCGGGAGCCCCTATAGTGGCCTTGAGAGCTTCCATAGAGGCCGTTGGAGCCCCTATAGAGGCCTTAAGAGCCTCCATAGAGGCCGTGGTAAACCCTATATAGGCCTTGAGAGGTTCCAGAGAGGCCTTAGCAGCCCCTATAGAGGCCTTGAGAGACTCCATGGAGGCCACGGGAGCCTCTATAGAGGCCTTGAGAGCCTCCATAGAGGCCGCGGGAGCCCCTATATAGGCTTTGAGAGGCTCCATATAGGCCGCAGGAGCACCATAGAGGCTCTTGAGAGGCTCCATAGAGGCCGCGGGAGCTCCTATAGAGGCCGTGAGAGCCTCCATAGTGGCCTTTGGCGCCCATATAGAGGCCTTGGGAGCCTCCATATAGGACGCTGGAGCCCTTATAGAGGCCTTGACAGCCTCCAGACAGGCTGTGAGAGCCCAAAGAGAGGCCTTGAGAGCCTCCATAGAGGCTGCGGTAGCCCCTATAGAGGCCTTGAGAGCCTCCATAGAGGCCAAGGGAGCCCCTATAGAGGCTCTTGAGAGGCTCCATACAGGCCTTTAGAGCCCCTATACAGGCCTTTAGAGCCTCCATAGAGGCCTTTGGAGCCCCTATAGATGCCTCAAGTGCCTCCATAGTGTCCTTTGGAGCCCCTATACAGGCCTTGAGAGCCTCCATAGAGGCCGCGGGAGCCCCTATAGAGGCCTTGAAAGCTTGCATAGAGGCTGTGGGAGTCCCTAGGGAGGCCTTGAGAGCCTCCAGATAGGCTGCGGGAGCTCCTATAGAGGCCTTAGGAGCCTCCATAAAGGCCGCCCGAGCCCGGATAGTGGCCCTGAGAGCCTCCCAAGAGGACTTTGGAACCCCTATAGAGGCCTTGAGAGCCTCCATAGAGGCCGTGGGAGACCCTACAGAGGTCTTTAGAGCCTCCATAGTTGCGGCACGATCCACTATGGAGGGTCTGAGAGCCTCCATAGTAGCCGCGTGAGCCCCAATAGAGGCCTCGAGAGCCTTCATAGAGGCCACGGTAGCCCGTGTAGAGGCCTTGAGAGCCTCCATAGAGGCCGTGGGAGCCCCTACAGAGGCCTCGAGGGCCTCCATAGTGGCCTTTGGAGCCCCTATACAGGCCTTGAGAGCCTCCATAGAGGCCGCGGGAGCCCTCTAGAGGCCTTGAGTGCCTACATGTAGGCCGTGGGAGACTCTATAGAGGCCTTGAGAGGTTCCAGAGAGGCCTTAGCAGCCCCTATAGAGGCCTTGAGAGCCTCCATTGAGGCCGCGGGAGCCCCTATATAGGCTTTGAGAGGCTCCATATAGGCTGCGGGAGCCCCATAGAGGCTCTTGAGAGGCTCCATAGAGGCCGCGGGAGCCCCTCTAGAGGCCGTGAGAGCCTCCATAGTGGCCTTTGGCACCCATATAGAGGCCTTGGGGGCCTCCATATAGGATGCTGGAGCTCTTATAGAGGCCTGACAGCCTCCAGACAGGCTGTGAGAGCCCTAAGAGAGGCCTTGAGAGCGTCCATGAAGGCCGCGGGAGCCCCTATAGAAGCCTTGAGAGCCTCCATATAGGCTGCGGTAGCCCATATAGAGGCCTCAAATGCCTCCATAGAGGCCACGGTAGCCCATATAGAGGCTTTGAGAGCCTCCATAGAGGCCTGTGGAGCCCCTATAGAGGCCTCGAGGGCCTCCGTAGTGGCCTTTGGAGCCCCAATAGAGGAGGCGGGGAGGGGCGGGGCCTACGGTCCCTTAGGGACTATGGGGGAGCAGGGCCTAGGGGCAATTAGGGGCTATGGGGAGGGGCGGGGCCTACGGTCCCTTAAGAACTATGGGGGGCGGGGCCTAGGGTCCATTAGGGTCTATGGGGAGGGGCGGAGCCTAGGGTCTCGTAGTGGCTATGGGGATGGGCGGGGCCTAGGGTGCATAAGGGTCTATTGTGAGAGGCGGGGCATAGGGTCCCTTTGGGGCTATGGAGAGGGGCGGAGACTACGGTCCCTTAAGGACTATCGGGGGCGGGGCCTCGGGTCCATTAGGGTCTATGGGGAGGGGCGGAGCCGAGGGTCCCTTAGTGGCTATGGGGAGGGGCGGGGCCTAGGGTGCATAAGGGTCTATGGTGAGAGGCGGGGCATAGGGTCCCTTAGGGGCTATGGGAAGGGGCGGGGCCTACGGTCCCTTAGGGGTATGGTGGGGCGGGGCCTAGGGTCCTTTAGCGGCTATGGGGAGGGGCGGGGCATAGGGTCCCTTAGGGGCTATGGGGAGGGGCGGGGCCAAGGGTCCCTTAGGGTGCATGGGGGGCGGGGCCTAGTGTCCCTAAGGGACTATGGGGAGGGGCGGAGCCTACGGTGCCTCTAGGGGCTAAGGGGAGGAGCGGGGCCTAGGGTCCCTTAGGCGCTATGGGGAAGGGCGGGGCCTAGTGTCCCTTAGGGGCTAGGGGGAGTGACAGGTCCTAGGGACCTTTATGGGCTATGGGGAGGGGCGGGGCCTCAGATCCATTAGGAGATATGGGGAGGGGCGAGGCCTAGAGTCACTAAGAGGCTATGGGGAGGGGCGGGGCCAGGGTCCCTTAGGGGCTATGGGGAGGGGCGGGTCCCAGGGTCCTTTAGCTGCTATGGGGAGCGGCGGGGCCTAGGGTCTCCTAGGGGCTATGGGGAGGGGCGGGGCCTAGGGGCCCTTAGGGGCTATGGGGAGGGGCGGAGCCTAGGGTCCTTTAATGGCTATGGGGAGGGGCGGGGCCTGCATAGCGGCCTTTGGAGCCCCAATAGAGGACTTGAGATCCTCCTTAGAGGCGTTTGGAGCCCCTAGAGAGGCCTCGAGTGCCTCCATAGTGGCCTTTGGAGCCCCTATACAGGCCTTGAGAGCCTCCATAGAGGCCGCGGGAGCCCCTATAGTGGCCTTGAGAGCTTCCATAGAGGCCGTTGGAGCCCCTATAGAGGCCTTAAGAGCCTCCATAGAGGCCGTGGTAAACCCTATATAGGCCTTGAGAGGTTCCAGAGAGGCCTTAGCAGCCCCTATAGAGGCCTTGAGAGACTCCATGGAGGCCACGGGAGCCTCTATAGAGGCCTTGAGAGCCTCCATAGAGGCCGCGGGAGCCCCTATATAGGCTTTGAGAGGCTCCATATAGGCCGCAGGAGCTCCTATAGAGGCTCTTGAGAGGCTCCATAGAGGCCGCGGGAGCCCCTACAGGGGCCGTGAGAGCCTCCATAGTGGCCTTTGGCGCCCATATAGAGGCCTTGGGAGCCTCCATATAGGACGCTGGAGCCCTTATAGAGGCCTTGACAGCCTCCAGACAGGCCGTGAGAGCCCAAATAGAGGCCTTGAGAGCATCCATAGAGGCCACGGTAGCCCATATTGAGGCTTTGAGAGCCTCCATAGAGGCCTGTGGAGCCCCAATAGAGGAGGCAGGGAGGGGGCGGGGCCTGTGGTCCCTTAGGGACTATGGGGGGGCAGGGCCTAGGGGCAATTAGGGGCTATGGGGAGGGGCGGAGCCTAGGGTCCCTTAGTGGCTATGGGGAGGGGCGGGGCCTAGGGTGCATAAGGGTCTATTGTGAGAGGCGGGGCATAGGGTCCCTTAGGGGCTATGGGGAAGGGCGGGGCCTACGGTCCCTTAGGGGCTATGGTGGGGCGGGGCCTAGGGTCCCAGAGGGGCTATGGGGAGGAGCGGGGCGTAGGGTCCCTTAGGAGCTATGGGGAGGGGTGGGGCCAAGGGTCCCTAGGGTGTATGGGGGGGCGGGGCCTAGGGTCTATGAGGGGCTATGGGGAGGGGCGGGGCCTAGGGTCCCTAGGGGCTATGGGGGAGGGGTGGGGCCTAGATTCCCTTAGTGGCTATGGGGGGGGCAGGGGCCTAGTGTCCCTTAGGGGCTATGGGAAGGACAGGGCCTGGGGTGCCCTAGGGGCTAAGGTGGGGGGTGGGGCCTAGGGTTCCTTAGGGGCTATGGGGAGGGGTGGGGCCTAGGGTCCCTTAGGGGCTATGGGGAGGGGCGGGGCCTAGGGTCCCTTTAGGGCTAGTGGGGAGGGGGTGGGGCCCTAGGGTCCCTTAGGGACTATGGGGAGGGGCGGGGCCTAGTGTCCCTTAAGGGCTATGGGGAGGGGGCGGGGCCAGGGTCCCTTAGGGGCTATGGGGAGGGGCGGGGACCAGGGTCCTTTAGGGGCTATGGGGAGGGGCGGGGCCTAGGGTCCCTTAGGGGCTATGGGGAGGGGCGGGGCCTAGGGGCCCTTAGGGGCTATGGGGAGGGGCGGAGCCTAGGGTCCTTTAGGGGCTATGGGGAGGGGCGGGGCCTGCATAGCGGCCTTTGGAGCCCCAATAGAGGACTTGAGATCCTCCTTAGAGGCGTTTGGAGCCCCTAGAGAGGCCTCGAGGCCTCCATAGTGGCCTTTGGAGCCCCTATACAGGCCTTGAGAGCCTCCATAGAGGCCGCGGGAGCCCCTATAGTGGCCTTGAGAGCTTCCATAGAGGGTTGGAGCCCCTATAGAGGCCTTAAGAGCCTCCATAGAGGCCGTGGTAAACCCTATATAGGCCTTGAGAGGTTCCAGAGAGGCCTTAGCAGCCCCTATAGAGGCCTTGAGAGACTCCATGGAGGCCACGGGAGCCTCTATAGAGGCCTTGAGAGCCTCCATAGAGGCCGCGGGAGCCCCTATATAGGCTTTGAGAGGCTCCATATAGGCCGCAGGTATAGAGGCCTTGACAGCCTCCAGACAGGCTGTGAGAGCCCAAAGAGAGGCCTTGAGAGCCTCCATAGAGGCCTGCGGGAGCCCCTATAGAGGCCTTGAGGCCTCCATAGAGCCTCCATAGAGGAGCTCCATAGAGGAGCCCCTATAGAGGCTAGGCCTGCGGAGCCTTGAGAGGCCTCCATCCATAGGCCTTTGGAGCCCCTATAGAGGCCTTGAGAGCCTCCATAGAGGCCTTTGGAGCCCCTATAGAGGCCTCAAGTGCCTCCATAGTGTCCTTTGGAGCCCCTATACAGGCCTTGAGAGCCCCATAGAGAGCCCCTATACAGGCCTTGAGAGCCTCCATAGAGGAGCGGGAGCCCCTATAGAGGCCTTGAAAGCTTGCATAGAGGCCGTGGGAGTCCCTAGGGAGGCCTTGAGAGCCTCCAGATAGGCTGCGGGAGCTCCTATAGAGGCCTTAGGAGCCTCCATAAAGGCCGCCCGAGCCCGGATAGTGGCCCTGAGAGCCTCCCAAGAGGACTTTGGAACCCCTATAGAGGCCTTGAGAGCCTCCATAGAGGCGGCGGGAGACCCTACAGAGGCCTTGAGAGCCTCCATAGAGGACGCGGGAGACCCTACAGAGGTCTTTAGAGCCTCCATAGTTGCGGCGCGATGCCCTATAGAGGGTTTGAGAGCCTCCATAGTAGCCGCGTGAGCCCCTATAGGGGCCTCGAGAGCCTCCATAGAGGCCACGGTAGCCCGTGTAGAGGCTTTGAGAGCCTCCATAGAGGCCACGGAAGCCCCTAGAGAGGCCTCGAGGGCCTCCATAGTGGCCTTTGGAGCCCCAATAGAGGACTTCAGATCCTCCTTAGAGGCGTTTGGAGCCCCTATAGAGGCCTTCAGCGTCTCCATAGTGGCCTTTGGAGCCCCTATAGAGGCCTTGAGAGCCTCCATAGAGGCCGCGGGACCCCCTATAGAGGCCTTGAGAGCCTCCATAGAGGCTGCGGGAGCCCCTATATAGGCTTTGAGAGGCTCCATATAGGCCGCGGGAGCACCATAGAGGCTCTTGAGAGGCTCCATAGAGGCCGCGGGAGCTCCTATAGAGGCCGTGAGAGCCTCCATAGTGGCCTTTGGCGCACATATAGAGGCCTTGGGAGCCTCCATATAGGACGCTGGAGCCCTTATAGAGGCCTGACAGCCTCCAGACAGGCCATGAGAGCCCAAAGAGAGGCCTTGAGAGCGTCCATGAAGGCCGCGGGAGCCCCTATAGAAGCCTTGAGAGCCTCCATATAGGCTGCGGTAGCCCCTATAGAGGCCTCAAGAGCCTCCATAGAGGCCACGGTAGCCCGTATAGAGGCTTTGAGAGCCTCCATAGAGGCCTGTGGAGCCCCTATAGAGGCCTCGAGGGCCTCCGTAGTGGCCTTTGGAGCCCCAATAGAGGAGGCGGGGAGGGGCGGGGCCTGCGGTCCCTTAGGAACTATGGGGGAGCGGGGCCTAGGGTCCATTAGGGTCTATGGGGAGGGGCGGAGCCTAGGGTCTCGTAGTGGCTATGGGGATGGGCGGGGCCTAGGGTGCATAAGGGTCTATGGTGAGAGGCGGGGCATAGGTTCCCTTTGGGGCTATGGAGAGGGGCGGAGCCTACGGTCCCTTAAGGACTATCGGGGGCGCGGCCTCGGGTCCATTAGGGTCTATGGGGAGGGGCGGGGCCTAGGGTGCATAAGGGTCTATGGTGAGAGGCGGGGCATAGGGTCCCTTAGGGGCTATGGGGAAGGGGCGGGGCCTACGGTCCCTTAGGGGCTATGGTGGGGCGGGGCCTAGGGTCCTTTAGCGGCTATGGGGGGGGGCGGGGCGTAGGGTCCCTTAGGGGCTATGGGGAGGGGCGGGGCCAAGGGTCCCTTAGGGTGCATGGGGGGCGGGGCCTAGTGTCCCTAAGGGACTATGGGGAGGGGCGGAGCCTACGGTGCCTCTAGGGGCTAAGGGGAGGAGCGGGGCCTAGAGTCTCTTAGGGGCTATGGGGAAGGGCGGGGCCTAGTGTCCCTTAGGGGCTAGGGGGAGTGACAGGTCCTAGGGACCTTTATGGGCTATGGGGAGGGGCGGGGCCTCAGATCCATTAGGAGATATGGGGAGGGGCGAGGCCTAGAGTCACTAAGAGGCTATGGGGAGGGGCGGGGCCAGGGTCCCTTAGGGGCTATGGGGAGGGGCGGGTCCCAGGGTCCTTTAGCTGCTATGGGGAGCGGCGGGGCCTAGGGTCTCCTAGGGGCTATGGGGAGGGGCGGGGCCTAGGGGCCCTTAGGGGCTATGGGGAGGGGCGGAGCCTAGGGTCCTTTAATGGCTATGGGGAGGGGCGGGGCCTGCATAGCGGCCTTTGGAGCCCCAATAGAGGACTTGAGATCCTCCTTAGAGGCGTTTGGAGCCCCTAGAGAGGCCTCGAGTGCCTCCATAGTGGCCTTTGGAGCCCCTATACAGGCCTTGAGAGCCTCCATAGAGGCCGCGGGAGCCCCTATAGTGGCCTTGAGAGCTTCCATAGAGGCCGTTGGAGCCCCTATAGAGGCCTTAAGAGCCTCCATAGAGGCCGTGGTAAACCCTATATAGGCCTTGAGAGGTTCCAGAGAGGCCTTAGCAGCCCCTATAGAGGCCTTGAGAGACTCCATGGAGGCCACGGGAGCCTCTATAGAGGCCTTGAGAGCCTCCATAGAGGCCGCGGGAGCCCCTATATAGGCTTTGAGAGGCTCCATATAGGCCGCAGGAGCACCATAGAGGCTCTTGAGAGGCTCCATAGAGGCCGCGGGAGCTCCTATAGAGGCCGTGAGAGCCTCCATAGTGGCCTTTGGCGCCCATATAGAGGCCTTGGGAGCCTCCATATAGGACGCTGGAGCCCTTATAGAGGCCTTGACAGCCTCCAGACAGGCTGTGAGAGCCCAAAGAGAGGCCTTGAGAGCCTCCATAGAGGCTGCGGTAGCCCCTATAGAGGCCTTGAGAGCCTCCATAGAGGCCAAGGGAGCCCCTATAGAGGCTCTTGAGAGGCTCCATACAGGCCTTTAGAGCCCCTATACAGGCCTTTAGAGCCTCCATAGAGGCCTTTGGAGCCCCTATAGATGCCTCAAGTGCCTCCATAGTGTCCTTTGGAGCCCCTATACAGGCCTTGAGAGCCTCCATAGAGGCCGCGGGAGCCCCTATAGAGGCCTTGAAAGCTTGCATAGAGGCTGTGGGAGTCCCTAGGGAGGCCTTGAGAGCCTCCAGATAGGCTGCGGGAGCTCCTATAGAGGCCTTAGGAGCCTCCATAAAGGCCGCCCGAGCCCGGATAGTGGCCCTGAGAGCCTCCCAAGAGGACTTTGGAACCCCTATAGAGGCCTTGAGAGCCTCCATAGAGGCCGTGGGAGACCCTACAGAGGTCTTTAGAGCCTCCATAGTTGCGGCACGATCCACTATGGAGGGTCTGAGAGCCTCCATAGTAGCCGCGTGAGCCCCAATAGAGGCCTCGAGAGCCTTCATAGAGGCCACGGTAGCCCGTGTAGAGGCCTTGAGAGCCTCCATAGAGGCCGTGGGAGCCCCTACAGAGGCCTCGAGGGCCTCCATAGTGGCCTTTGGAGCCCCTATACAGGCCTTGAGAGCCTCCATAGAGGCCGCGGGAGCCCTCTAGAGGCCTTGAGTGCCTACATGTAGGCCGTGGGAGACTCTATAGAGGCCTTGAGAGGTTCCAGAGAGGCCTTAGCAGCCCCTATAGAGGCCTTGAGAGCCTCCATTGAGGCCGCGGGAGCCCCTATATAGGCTTTGAGAGGCTCCATATAGGCTGCGGGAGCCCCATAGAGGCTCTTGAGAGGCTCCATAGAGGCCGCGGGAGCCCCTCTAGAGGCCGTGAGAGCCTCCATAGTGGCCTTTGGCACCCATATAGAGGCCTTGGGGGCCTCCATATAGGATGCTGGAGCTCTTATAGAGGCCTGACAGCCTCCAGACAGGCTGTGAGAGCCCTAAGAGAGGCCTTGAGAGCGTCCATGAAGGCCGCGGGAGCCCCTATAGAAGCCTTGAGAGCCTCCATATAGGCTGCGGTAGCCCATATAGAGGCCTCAAATGCCTCCATAGAGGCCACGGTAGCCCATATAGAGGCTTTGAGAGCCTCCATAGAGGCCTGTGGAGCCCCTATAGAGGCCTCGAGGGCCTCCGTAGTGGCCTTTGGAGCCCCAATAGAGGAGGCGGGGAGGGGCGGGGCCTACGGTCCCTTAGGGACTATGGGGGAGCAGGGCCTAGGGGCAATTAGGGGCTATGGGGAGGGGCGGGGCCTACGGTCCCTTAAGAACTATGGGGGGCGGGGCCTAGGGTCCATTAGGGTCTATGGGGAGGGGCGGAGCCTAGGGTCTCGTAGTGGCTATGGGGATGGGCGGGGCCTAGGGTGCATAAGGGTCTATTGTGAGAGGCGGGGCATAGGGTCCCTTTGGGGCTATGGAGAGGGGCGGAGACTACGGTCCCTTAAGGACTATCGGGGGGGGCGGGGCCTCGGGTCCATTAGGGTCTATGGGGAGGGGCGGAGCCGAGGGTCCCTTAGTGGCTATGGGGAGGGGCGGGGCCTAGGGTGCATAAGGGTCTATGGTGAGAGGCGGGGCATAGGGTCCCTTAGGGGCTATGGGAAGGGGCGGGGCCTACGGTCCCTTAGGGGTATGGTGGGGCGGGGCCTAGGGTCCTTTAGCGGCTATGGGGAGGGGCGGGGCATAGGGTCCCTTAGGGGCTATGGGGAGGGGCGGGGCCAAGGGTCCCTTAGGGTGCATGGGGGGGCGGGGCCTAGTGTCCCTAAGGGACTATGGGGAGGGGCGGAGCCTACGGTGCCTCTAGGGGCTAAGGGGAGGAGCGGGGCCTAGGGTCCCTTAGGCGCTATGGGGAAGGGCGGGGCCTAGTGTCCCTTAGGGGCTAGGGGGAGTGACAGGTCCTAGGGACCTTTATGGGCTATGGGGAGGGGCGGGGCCTCAGATCCATTAGGAGATATGGGGAGGGGCGAGGCCTAGAGTCACTAAGAGGCTATGGGGAGGGGCGGGGCCAGGGTCCCTTAGGGGCTATGGGGAGGGGCGGGTCCCAGGGTCCTTTAGCTGCTATGGGGAGCGGCGGGGCCTAGGGTCTCCTAGGGGCTATGGGGAGGGGCGGGGCCTAGGGGCCCTTAGGGGCTATGGGGAGGGGCGGAGCCTAGGGTCCTTTAATGGCTATGGGGAGGGGCGGGGCCTGCATAGCGGCCTTTGGAGCCCCAATAGAGGACTTGAGATCCTCCTTAGAGGCGTTTGGAGCCCCTAGAGAGGCCTCGAGTGCCTCCATAGTGGCCTTTGGAGCCCCTATACAGGCCTTGAGAGCCTCCATAGAGGCCGCGGGAGCCCCTATAGTGGCCTTGAGAGCTTCCATAGAGGCCGTTGGAGCCCCTATAGAGGCCTTAAGAGCCTCCATAGAGGCCGTGGTAAACCCTATATAGGCCTTGAGAGGTTCCAGAGAGGCCTTAGCAGCCCCTATAGAGGCCTTGAGAGACTCCATGGCACGGGAGCCCTATAGAGGCCTTGAGAGACTCCATGGAGGCCACGGGAGCCTCTATAGAGGCCTTGAGAGCCTCCATAGAGGCCGCGGGAGCCCCTATATAGGCTTTGAGAGGCTCCATATAGGCCGCAGGAGCTCCTATAGAGGCTCTTGAGAGGCTCCATAGAGGCCGCGGGAGCCCCTACAGGGGCCGTGAGAGCCTCCATAGTGGCCTTTGGCGCCCATATAGAGGCCTTGGGAGCCTCCATATAGGACGCTGGAGCCCTTATAGAGGCCTTGACAGCCTCCAGACAGGCCGTGAGAGCCCAAATAGAGGCCTTGAGAGCATCCATAGAGGCCACGGTAGCCCATATTGAGGCTTTGAGAGCCTCCATAGAGGCCTGTGGAGCCCCAATAGAGGAGGCAGGGAGGGGCGGGGCCTGTGGTCCCTTAGGGACTATGGGGGGCAGGGCCTAGGGGCAATTAGGGGCTATGGGGAGGGGCGGAGCCTAGGGTCCCTTAGTGGCTATGGGGAGGGGCGGGGCCTAGGGTGCATAAGGGTCTATTGTGAGAGGCGGGGCATAGGGTCCCTTAGGGGCTATGGGGAAGGGCGGGGCCTACGGTCCCTTAGGGGCTATGGTGGGGCGGGGCCTAGGGTCCCAGAGGGGCTATGGGGAGGAGCGGGGCGTAGGGTCCCTTAGGAGCTATGGGGAGGGGTGCGGCCAAGGGTCCCTTAGGGTGTATGGGGGGCGGGGCCTAGCGTCTATGAGGGGCTATGGGGAGGGGCGGAGCCTAGGGTGCCTCTAGGGGCTAAGGGGAGGTGTGGGGCCTAGATTCCCTTAGTGGCTATGGGGAAGGCAGGGGCCTAGTGTCCCTTAGGGGCTATGGGAAGGACAGGGCTTGGGGTCAATTTGGGGCTACGGTGAGGGGTGGGGCCTAGGGTTCCTTAGAAGCTGTGGGGAGGGGTGGGGCCTAGGGTGCCTTGGGGGCTATGGGTAGGGGCGGAGCCAAGCATGCTGTAGGGCTAGTGGGGAGGGGCGGGTCCTAGGGTCCCTTAGGGACTATGGGGAGGAGCGGGGCCTAGTGTCCCTTAAGGACTATGGGGGGCTGGGCCTGGGGTCCCTCACGGCCTATGGGGAGGGGCAGGGACTTGGATGCTTTAGGGGCTATGGGGAGGGGCGGGGCCTAGGGTCCCTTAGGGGCCATGTGGAGGGGCGGGGCCTAGGGTCCAGAGGGACTGGGAGGGGCGGGGCCAAAGGTCCCTTAGGGGCTATCGGGTGGGGCGGGGCCAGGGTCCCTTACGGGCTATAGGGTGTGCCGGGTCCCAGGGTCCTTTAGCGGCTATGGGGGGGGGGGGGGGCCTAGGGTCCCTTAGGGGCTATGGGGAGGGGCGGGGCCTAGGGTCTCCTAGGGGCTATGGGGAGGGTCGGGGCCTCCATAGTGGCCTTTGGAGCCCCTATAGAGGCCTTGAGAGCCTCCATAGAGGCCTTTGGAGCCCCTATAGAGGCCTCAATGCCTCCATAGTGTCCTTTGGAGCCCCTATACAGGCCTTGAGAGCCTCCATAGAGGCCGCGGGAGCCCCTATAGAGGCCTTGAAAGCTTGCATAGAGGCCGTGGGAGTCCCTAGGGAGGCCTTGAGAGCCTCCAGATAGGCTGCGGGAGCTCCTATAGAGGCCTTAGGAGCCTCCATAAAGGCCGCCCGAGCCCGGATAGTGGCCCTGAGAGCCTCCCAAGAGGACTTTGGAACCCCTATAGAGGCCTTGAGAGCCTCCATAGAGGCGGCGGGAGACCCTACAGAGGCCTTGAGAGCCTCCATAGAGGACGCGGGAGACCCTACAGAGGTCTTTAGAGCCTCCATAGTTGCGGCGCGATGCCCTATAGAGGGTTTGAGAGCCTCCATAGTAGCCGCGTGAGCCCCTATAGGGGCCTCGAGAGCCTCCATAGAGGCCACGGTAGCCCGTGTAGAGGCTTTGAGAGCCTCCATAGAGGCCACGGAAGCCCCTAGAGAGGCCTCGAGGGCCTCCATAGTGGCCTTTGGAGCCCCAATAGAGGACTTCAGATCCTCCTTAGAGGCGTTTGGAGCCCCATAGAGGCCTTCAGGAGCCCCTGGAGCCCCTATAGAGGCCTTGAGAGCCTCCATAGAGGCCGCGGGACCCCCTATAGAGGCCTTGAGAGCCTCCATAGAGGCTGCGGGAGCCCCTATATAGGCTTTGAGAGGCTCCATATAGGCCGCGGGAGCACCATAGAGGCTCTTGAGAGGCTCCATAGAGGCCGCGGGAGCTCCTATAGAGGCCGTGAGAGCCTCCATAGTGGCCTTTGGCGCACATATAGAGGCCTTGGGAGCCTCCATATAGGACGCTGGAGCCCTTATAGAGGCCTGACAGCCTCCAGACAGGCCATGAGAGCCCAAAGAGAGGCCTTGAGAGCGTCCATGAAGGCCGCGGGAGCCCCTATAGAAGCCTTGAGAGCCTCCATATAGGCTGCGGTAGCCCCTATAGAGGCCTCAAGAGCCTCCATAGAGGCCACGGTAGCCCGTATAGAGGCTTTGAGAGCCTCCATAGAGGCCTGTGGAGCCCCTATAGAGGCCTCGAGGGCCTCCGTAGTGGCCTTTGGAGCCCCAATAGAGGGAGGCGGGGAGGGGCGGGGCCTGCGGTCCCTTAGGAACTATGGGGGAGCGGGGCCTAGGGTCCATTAGGGTCTATGGGGAGGGGCGGAGCCTAGGGTCTCGTAGTGGCTATGGGGATGGGCGGGGCCTAGGGTGCATAAGGGTCTATGGTGAGAGGCGGGGCATAGGTTCCCTTTGGGGCTATGGAGAGGGGCGGAGCCTACGGTCCCTTAAGGACTATCGGGGGGGGCGCGGCCTCGGGTCCATTAGGGTCTATGGGGAGGGGCGGGGCCTAGGGTGCATAAGGGTCTATGGTGAGAGGCGGGGCATAGGGTCCCTTAGGGGCTATGGGAAGGGGCGGGGCCTACGGTCCCTTAGGGGCTATGGTGGGGCGGGGCCTAGGGTCCTTTAGCGGCTATGGGGAGGGGCGGGGCGTAGGGTCCCTTAGGGGCTATGGGGAGGGGCGGGGCCAAGGGTCCCTTAGGGTGCATGGGGGGGCGGGGCCTAGTGTCCCTAAGGGACTATGGGGAGGGGCGGAGCCTACGGTGCCTCTAGGGGCTAAGGGGAGGAGCGGGGCCTAG
>JAWKAJ010000457.1:0-13586 GCA_033816785.1 Picus viridis
GACCTCAGAGCTGCCTGCCAGGACCTGAAGGCATCCTGCAGGAAGGCTGCAGAGAGCATGCAACTGGAACGAAGCACTGTTGCTCTCACTGTGAGAATGTGAGTTTCCTGAATGGTTATTCGGGGAGGTGGTTGAGGTCTCCCGCCTCGGAGGTGTCTAAGAGAAGGTTGGACGAGGCTCCCGGGGCCCGAGGTGGGGCTCTCCAACTAAATGATCCTGCCCCCGATTCTTAAGATTCTATGACCTCCAGTAGCGTGACTCTACCACCTCCACGGGTAGCCGAGCTCATCGGCTTGAATCACTTCTCTAGAACTTTTTCCTAACATCCAGTTTAAACCTTCTGACTGTGTCCTCTTGTTCTGGCTGCCTGGGAGAAGCAGGCCAACCTTCTGTCATTACAACCTCCTTTCAGGTTGCAGAGCTACTCAAACTCCTCTTCTCCAGGCTAAACCCTGTCGTTTAGGTTCCTTTGTCCAGTTTTGGGATAGTCAAGAGCAAAGTGTCTCCAGAGTTTATTGGTCCATAGATGAAGGCGCTCATTTATGGCAGTGCTTTGTTTTTTTAATGGACACTCATTCTTTTAAAGTTTTGGAATAAAATTAGTTAAAAAAATTATTTATGCATAAATTTGCGACGCAACAATGTTGATTACTTAGTCCTGCAGCATCCCGGTTGAAAATAAATATATTGACAATATTAGTTTTCTGAAAGCCATGTATTGTTACATATACTATTCAATTGCTGCTGTAAAAGAATTTGAAATTTGTTTACAACCACTGCAGATGCAAACTCATAGATTTCTATTGACATCCATATCTGTCCATCACCATACACATCTTCACCTTCTCCATGCAAAATTTATTCTGTGGAATTAAAAGCAGTTTAAGCTTCTTGGTTTTTTTTCCTCTTCATTTAATATCTATATTTGAAAAGGGGTAGATGCATAACGAAACAGTTTCCGCCAAAAACACTCTTGCTCTGCAATCCCCGAAACGAGGTTGCAGTGAGTGGGGGCAAAATTGGGCTCTCACTAGTAACAAGACAAGACAAGAGGAAATGGTCCCCCAAGCTGCACCAGCGATATTAGAAGATTGCAAGGCCTCTCAAAGGGAACATTCTTCTGTAGCGCAGTGGTTGGAATCAATATCCCGGATATGAGCACGCTCGTTACTTGGTAGAGTTAGATAATGGTTGGACTCAAAGATTTTCCAAACAAAATGATTCCCGGTGATTCCATACTGTTAATGAAGGTATCTTAGAATCAGTGTGAGCTGTGACTGCTTACTGTTTCTGTGTAGATTTCAGGACTAGATGTACAACTCTGGCTCACAAGTGCTTATTTTGACCCACCTTAATTTAGTTTAAAAGCTCCCATTGTATTTTAGGATTTTAATTAATAATTCTTCATTTGACTCCCAGTTTCCTGTTGTTTCTTTTAAGCAATTGCTTTTCACTTTATCCAGACAAAACATATGCCAGATTTCTATCATGTCACTTGCATCTTTTTCCCCGGGGAGTGCTTGCTCCACAGAGCATACCTGCCTCACTCCTCGTGTGCTTGCACTTTGATAACTTGCTCCATGGTTCTCGTGACTTCATAGTTTCAGAGTTGGCATAACTGTAATCCAGACCTGTACCAGGTGTATGCCTGTGGGACTGGAACGTCACATTGTAATCCTGAGGAACACTTCATTTGAAACATCAGAACGCAGGATCCATGTATGATACCTAGAATCTAGACTTTAATTTCCTTGGGGAAGAGAGCACTAACACATGCTCACACATTTTATTTATGGTTTGAACGGATGTGAGTATGACAGTAAAGGCACTTTGCATGCTCAATATCCGTCTTTCAGGTGACATGCAGAGAGTGCAACCCCCAAGGAGGTCGACTGGATGTTAGGAAGAAATTCTTCATAGAGAGTGATTGCCTTTCAGAATAGGGCTGCCCGTGGGAGGTTATCATTGAGGTGTTTAGGAGACCCACAGAGTGCTTGGTTGTGCAGCTGATTAGGGTGGTGTTGAGTTTGATGTGAGGCGCTGTCTCTTCTCTTCCTCTTCTCTTCTTCCTCTTCTCTCTTCTTCTTTCTTCTTCTCTTCTTCTCTTCTCTCTTCTTCTTCTTCTTCTTCTTCTCTCTCTCCTCCTCTCTTTCTACTATTCACTCTAAATCCTGTGTACATTTGAAGTTAGTTTTCACATTCTATCACTCATTACTTGGGGAAGATACAAACCCTCACCTGACTACAACCTTCTCAGAGAAGCAAGGTCTTATCTTAACCTCCTCTTCAGTCTGAACAAATTCCTCCTCAGTTACTTTCATGCACTCTCTCTCTAGACCCTCTCACCAGCTCATTGCCTTGACATGCAAGCAACTCAATACTTCAATAATTGGGGGTTTTAGCTTTAAGGCATAAATCAAGCATTTCAGTTTTTCCTGAAATTTCAAATCCCACAATAACTCCACAGACACAAAGAGAAAGAAGGCATTTCTGTCTAGTTATTTGGAACAAATCATGGTGTAGTCTTTACTATAAATCTGGGTATGTTTCGCCACTCAAAAGATGAGCTCTGTGCCTATAAATTCACGTTTATTATTCTTCTGCAACCTGTTCAGAAGCATTGTGCTTTACAATCAAATTCCCATTGAACTCTCATGGATATGTATGGTTTACTCCCCACTCGAGGTTCTCACTCCTTATACCACTAGCACACCTTGGTCAGACCTCCAGCTATGGGCAGTCACTTCATTGAGGAACTTACTCTTCCTGCCATTTTGTTCAGTGAAGAAATTCACACTCATGTTACACATCTCACTCACCTCCAGCTTCTAGTGTTGTGGTGCCCACTTTCATACCCCCTTTTTTTCCTTTCTGTGAGGTACATCTCATGTGATTTAAGATCCCACAGAGTAAATGGAAAAATCTGTAATAACCTTCACTGGAGATCGGTTTCAACAGCCGGAGAAATAATTATTGTTATTGTCAAGGAAAGAAGATTAGAAGAAAAACATCTTCTCACAGATTCAGACATATAAAAGGCCTTGTATTAAATGGTTACATACATTTGAAAGTTCAAAATTGCTTTCTTGAGGCTCTTTGTAGTTGCTGATGGCCAAAGATGTAATGAGGTTGTGGAAGCTAGTACTTAAGAGAATTTCACTATTTGGAAGTTTCTGAGTAATGCAAACTAAACAGTGCAGAGATCCTGGCTCTGCACACAATGCAATATTCAGATATTCCCAGAGTTGTATTTTGTGTTTGGAGAGGTTGCAGATTTTTTATCTTGTTTTGCTCCTCATTTCTTTCAATGAACAGCATAAAATTGCTTTTGATCTTAAACAACAAAAACAATATGAAAAAACCATGTTGGGTACCAAATGTCTACTTACTAAAAGACTGTTATGCACCTAGTTATATGCATATTGCTAAATTTCACTTTAGACGAGTGCAAGGAACAGCACTAGGAGGGTTTTCTGCAAGAGGAAAGCTGCTCTCTGCATATACACTGTACTAGCAAGAAAAAAGTCACAATCTGGGAATTAAATGGGATTTTTCACACATGAACCGTCTCTTACATTATTTATACATAGTTACACACACAAACACACATGCCCTGATGAAGGTAGTTTGTGGCATACACCAGGCTTTGCCTGTAAAACCCATATCAACTCCATAATTTGCTCTCTTTTTCACCCATGGTACAACAACAATAAACGTCAGCATATCACTGTAAGCACTTGAAAGTGAAGTAGCAGAAGGATGTCTCACACTTCTATTATTCAGCTTTCAAATTATAAGGTAACAAGATCCTAGTCTTCGGGGTTACCATTCGCGCCTAGGATGACTGGTGACGACAAGACAGTTGATATTTTGTTTTCGTATACTTAGCCTTGTTTCTTTTGAACGCTTGCTGTAAAACCAGCATTCTGCTTTAGTGTTCTCTGTGTGAGTCCCATCACTGCTCCATGTAAAGGAAGGTGAAAATCTCTGAGTAACAACCCCACACACAGCATTAGTCTGTCAGATGTGCCTCTTCTGGCTGAGTTTTGCACAAGGGTTCAAACATCTTCCACAGAACTGCTGTGAAGTTGTGTGAGGGCTTGTGATTTTATTTAAACGGCATTGTTTCAGAAAAGTATTAAAGCACACATAAATGCCACCTTGTCAAATCCAATTGCATTCCTTTTCAATTTGAGTTTTCAGAGAAAAGCATTTTCGGTGATTTCGGATGAAAAATAAACCAAAATAAGGTAATTTTTCATTAGCCTAGATACGTAAGCAATTCTGAAATATTCGTTTCAGCATGTGGTTTGGAAGAGGTTCACTCAAACAATTCAACTTTGTTGGGAGGCGAGACAAAGTGAAACTGTCTGACAGCTTGGCAGTGAGGTCAGTCAACCAAAATAAAAAAGCATCACTGTCAAAGGCAGTTCTGTTCTGACCCACAAAGTTCAAAATTTGGAAAGTGATTTGTTGTTTGCTTCCTAGAAGTTTACCGTGTGCTTGTCCTTTTGTCACATGGCTGCAGGACCCAACCTCATCTGTACATACTTATCCATACACTCTGTAGATTTTTATATCAAAAGATTAATGGTTATGGGTTTTAAGATTGTCACACTGAATTATTTTGCTTCTGCGGTGCTGGTACAGCACTTCGTGTGAATCTCTTGGGAGAGTTTATTAATGTAAAATAAAACAAAAATAAGAATAATAATAACAAAAATAACAACAACAATAATAGAGCCACGACAACAAAAAAGTTATAATAAAAACAAAGCCCAACTAACCAAAACTCCAAGCATAGAAAGAAATCAAGTATTATATACAAATCCACTCCGTACTCGTGCTGCATTTCAGCAACAGGTGCTCATGAGGATTATTGATTTTAAAATAGATTATCTTACATTTCACATCCATGACTTCTCCCGAAATCCCAGGTTGCGTAGATAAATTTTCTTGATCAAATTAATCATTTAAGCTTTTTGGGTATTTTAACAAACAAAGTGGCCCGCCGGCGTGCCGGTGCATGAAAGCTTTACTTTGTAGGTATAGCTTTTAAAACCAAAAACACTGCGAGACAAGGGAACCAGCTTTTAAGGCCAATGCTGATGTGACTCCCTGAGAAACCTGATCGGCAGGGGATTGAAATTCAGATGACCCTGAGGTCCTTTTCCAATCTTAACACCCTCTGAAAAGAAGTGAAAGAGAGCCTGCATTTACACACACATTTTTATTTTTCAAGGCAGAAGGTCAGGGAATACGAATACTTGGTGGTTTTCGTCCATGGATCTTCGATTAGTTTGGACCTAGTGTCCTGCATTTTAGCCTAAAGGTCTCAGCATTCGAATAAAAATAAAGTTAATGAATAGATGTAGACACTGGTGCTTGGGTGAGGTTAATGAGCAGATGCTCATTGTCACTACGTGGTATGACTTGTATAAATTAAAGCACTCCAGAAGAGGACCTAGGGAGAACAGGACTTCTCAGTTTAAGCAGAGTGGTTTTTCTGAGCTCTGAAATCCAGATGCCAAATTTTAAAAACAAAGCTGAGAAAAATTGTCAGTTCATATGTATATTCCAGCGTTCCTTAAGCCAGCAACTCAGATTAAATTTTCCAACCTCCGAGCATGACCATTTTTCATACCTTCAATCTCGAAATCCATCTCTTCTCTCGTTATTTAATGTGTAGGGTACAATTAATGATGAGTTTTGTGGTGAAAAACTGTATCTACGCTCAAAGTTAATGAATTTACGGACTTTGTAAATTAAATCAAGCCAATTCTAACTTGTTAAGGAGAAAATAATAGATACTCACTTTCCAATCCTTACTAATACATTACTTTCCTTTTGTTTTCTTAATATTTTCTATTCCAGATATTGTGGAACATACCATCCCAAGAAACCACTTCTGTGTACCTCGCTTCTAACTTCGTGTGCACCAGATGTTTATGGATAGCCATATACTCATGTGATGCCACAAACCTTTTTTATTTTACATGGTGTATGTAAAAAATTTTTTTCAGGCAATATAATACCCGCCCCGATTTGGTGTGGAGATTTCTCAACATGAGTTTTTCAATGTGCACTGCTTGCTGGAAGGGCCAGAGTCCTAAATGTATCAGAGAGGTGAGGTGTCAAGGGAGGGATTTCTTCTCCTCTACTCAGTTTGGTGAGAGCCCTGGAGTCTCTGCATCCAGGCTCTGAGCCCCTATGCTGATGCGCTGGAAGGTGTCCAGAGAAGGGCCACGAGGATGATCAGAGGCTGGAGCACCTCCTGATGAGGCAGGACCCTGAGTTGGGGCTGTCTGTCTGAGAGCAGGCAGAAGGCCTGAGGTGACTATTGTGGCCTTCCAGTATCTGAGGCCTACTGTTGGGGAGGCCCTCAGGATCTCAGGTAATGATAGGGACTAGGGAATGGAATGAAGCCTCTCTCGGGCGGGGAGATCTCACAGAGGAGGAAGAAGTTCTCCCCACTCTCTCGGTGAGTCCTGACTGTGGGTTGAGGCCCCGAAAACCCGGAGGCTTAGCAGGTTGGATGAGGTCTGCCCCATGGGGGTGTGGCACTGGGATGACTCTTTTGTAGCCCTTTCCAATTCCTGACTGATTCTATGAGTCTATGGTTCCCATTTCTATATCGTTATACAATTGTAATGGCTGTAACTTGCTGTATAGCCATTCAGGTAGGTCAGATGAGGGCTTGAGGTAGAGTTTTGATGTGGTGGCGGAAGAATCATGCAATTGTTAGGGCTGAGTTGACCATCATCTAGTTGCACGCCCCTGCCATGGGCAGGGAACACCTCAATACTCAGAAATAGCGCTGTCAGAGAAGGAGGGTTTTTACCACCTCCCTGGGCAACCCAATACCTGTGTACCCACCACCATGGTGAAGAATTTACAGGGCCTGCGAGTGTCCTCCGTGGAACTCAAATTCCTTACTTCCGCACATGTTAGCAGATCAATCTCTCATCACGCTTATTATTAAGACCGCCCTCAATCCTGAGCTCAGCTGAGCATCTTACTTGCATTGCATGGGCACCGTTATGCCTCCAGATTCCCACACCAGAAGATTTATCCAGGTTCCGGCTGCTAACATGCGTGTATTCTGATCCATTGTGGTCCACTTGCTGAGGAGGGATGCATTTCTTGCCTCTCTATCTCTGCATCTTTTGGGATTGAGGCACTGGCTCAATCTCTGTTTCTGCCTCCTGTGAGATCTGAGTGAGGAGAGCTGTTCTTAACATTCGATCTCTAAAATGCAGAGTTTTCTTCCTCAGAGGAGTTCAGTGACATCTTCTGGTACTACAGAAAAAGTTTCAAAAACAGATTGAGAGATCAGATACTGTTTTAATTGTTATCTTTTTGGCGCTCTCAGTCCTGCAACTCCAGAATCTCAGCTTTCTTTCAGAAGTAACACATCATCACTTCTTACTTCGTCTCCATTCAACTTTCTTTCTGATGTGATTTACAACATAACATAATACAATACACTCAGGCTAAGAGACCTTCAAGATCATCGCACCCAACCTATCAAACAAATCCAACCTACCTTGACCATACTTGAATACCTCCTGTGAAAGGTGACTTCCACACTCAATGGGTAGTCGATTTACCGGTAATCACTCTCTCCCCCGGGTAGAATTTCTTCCAAGACTGTGCCTGACCCCACTGGCGCAGCCTGAGACCAGGTCCTCTTGTTCTGGTGGTGTTGGATGCCTGTAACCTTTCCTTCAGGTAGTTGTAGACAGACAAGGTCATCCCTCAGTCTCCTCTTCCAGGCTCACCCCTGTTTCTCAGCCTCTTCATAGGTTCTTGTGTCCCCTCACCAGCTCTGTGTTGCTCTCCTCGAGCACGCCTACCAGGTCAACATCCTCCTAAACTGAGGGGCCCCAGAACTGGACACAGTACTAGCGGCCTGGCACCTCGTGCAGGGCTAGGCACAATGGCATCATCCCTGCATTCCTCGCTGGGCCACAGCCTGTCCCTGATGCAAGCCAGAGCTGCCATTGGCTCTCTGCTAGCCTGGGCACACTGCAGGCTCATGTTCACCGCCTGAAAGCAAATCCGCACAGTATCTCGGCCACCCTGACCCCAGCCTGTAGCTATCTGCATCGGGTTGTTGTACACGTGTAGAATCTGCCTCTTGATGTGTCTCAATCTCATGTCGTCGATTCCCAATGTCCAGCTCGCCGAGGTCCCTGCAAAGTTTCTGCCTCCAGCACAGCGGTCCTTGCTTGGTAAATCATCTGCACAATTATGATGATGGATTTCAATGCCCTCATCCAGATCATCACAAAAGATGCTGAAGAGCATGGGGCCCAGTACGTCCCTGGGGCACACCACTATGACAGCCGCCAGCTGGATGTGGTGCCATTCACCATTACTTGCCTCTAGCCAGCTCCTAACCGCCACCAGGGCCCGCCAGCTCCTTGGCCAGGAGTTTGCTGGGGAACGGTGTCAAAGGCCTTGCTGAGTAGACCATATCCACAGGCTTCCCCACATCCACCAGGCGGGTCACCTGATCAGCAGAAGGAGATCAGGTTGGTCAGGCGACCTCGCCCTCCTAAATCCATGCTGAAACATCTGGTGGCTGTGGATCTCGACTGAGACCCGCCTATTCACTCGAGGTCACTGACATTTCGGCACCACGCCTCAGCCTCGATCTTCAGTATTGGACGCAAAATGATGGAAAGTGGCTTGACAGCTCATCCTCACCCTGGATTTCGGATCCCTCCATGGCCTTGTGGGGTCCAAGCGCTCAGTAGATCCTTAACTTCCTCCTGCCAGTTTGGCAGTTGCCGCCCCGGCCAGCTTTCCCTGCCCTCGTTAGTGAAGACCGAGGCAAAGAAGGTGTTGGTACTCTGTTCTCCTCATTCTTGTTCAACGTCTCTCCGTCACCAAGGAGTGGGAGGTTGTCCTTGCCCTCTTCTGCTATTGAGGACTTTTTGTGTTTCACAGCAGAGGCCAGTCTGGCTTTTTTCCCTAATTTTCTTCCTGCACTATTTCTAGCAACACTTACCGTTCCCTTTCTTCCAAAATACACCTCTTCCTAGTTCTATTAAAAGGTTTCATTCAGTTCCAGCGCTCATCTTCCGCACGCACAGCCTGCTCTTGCACCTTCAATAGTTCTTCCTGTATTCTGACTTCTTGTTTTAAGGCAGGCTGATTCCCAAGGAACCTCTACAGGGCCTGAGTTGATTCCTCCCGCAGAGTGGAGGTCTTCTTGCTGCTCTCTGGTTGCCACTGAAAACTTCTATTATGTCAGTGGGTCAATGGTAACACTCTTCCGACCACCACATCACACACTTTCCCCTGTTGGTGAAGAGGGAGGTCAAGACGCCTACCCCAGCACTCCGGGATAAGAAGCTGTCCTCCATGCACCTGGGTTGAACTCCATTCTCTGCTGCAGATCCCAACAGATATCAGCAGGTTGAAACTTACGAGATGATGACAGCGGAAAGAAGAGAGAACTGAATCCCGGACACTAAATAGGATTATAATCTTTTATCCCGCGCCAACTCCCGTACGACATTTGTTATGTCGCCTCGAGCCGCATAATGGAACGCAGGCTCTAATTTCTATAATGTTTGATGATGCATTGCTCATTGAGAAAGCTAAAAAATTTAGCCAAAGTAGGAATCTCAAACAAATTCTCTCCCTGCCTATTTCTAACGCACATTAAGGATCTGTGATGCTGCGCAAAGCACAATCTCATGAAGTGTCAGAAGAGAGTTCAAGGTTAATATTTAAGTAATTTAATCTGTAATAATAGCTACTTTGGCTTTCAGGCAGCCACCAATAGAAATGTGTGGAGAGCCCCAATATATACTGGAGTCAGCTTTCATGAGAAATAGGAATTATTTATGATTATGATATTATGTTTGACTAACACGTATTATTGAGACACTGCCAGGTCTAATACAGTGATAACAAAGGTTTGCGTATTTGCTAATTGAATGCACACTTTGGAGGCTGTGGGCTTCACAAAATAAATCATGTTTATAACTGATTTACCCACATAGAAACTGATCCAGATACTTTCTTCTTTCTTCCTTTTTCCTCAAGTGAAGGAATGCTTGATATTTCAAACAAAAGAGTAACTGAATTACACAATGTGTCAGCCTTTATTAAAATGCCTGGGAAAAGACTGACAAGAAGGCAGATGTTTCTTCCTGTTATTTCAGCTCTTGTGACATCAGAAGGCCAGCGTGGTTACAGAGGTTTTTCTGAAAACCAAAATTCCATGTATCATGTAGTTAAAATACTACATGATACATGGAATTTTGGTTTTCAAGAAAAACCTCTAATATTACTAGCCTTCTGATAATATCACAAGAGCTGGCAACAAAGGAAGAGCATCTATACATTGCAATAGTCTTTCCCAGGCATTTTAATAAGGCTGACACATTATATATTCTAGCTGTGCTTTAATTAAAACCAGTTACTTTCTTTTGTTTGAAATAGCTCAAGCAATTCAGCACTTGAAGGAAAAAGAAAGGAAAGAAAAGAGAAGAAAGAAGCTATCTGGATCAGTTTCTAATAGTGGGTGTAAATCCAGTTATAAACATGATTTATTTGTACAAAGCACTTCAGTGGGAAAACACAGCCTCCAAAGTGTGCATTCAATTAAGCATCACACCAAACCTTTGTTATCCTTGTATTAGACCTGGCTAGTGTCTATGTACATTGTTAGTCAAACATAATATCATAATCATAAATAATTCCTATTTCTCATGAAAAGCTGACTCCAGTATAAACTATTGGGGCTCCACATTTCTATTGGTAACTGCCTGAAAGCCAAAGTAGCTTTATTATTACAGATTAAATTACTTAAATATTAACTTATGAACTCTCTTCTGACTTCATGAGATTGTGCAGCATTTTTGCCTGCTATCTGAGATCCTTAATAATGCATTAGAAGACCGAAATTTCAGAAGAATTTGTTTGAGATTCCTACTTTGGCTTCATCTGCAGCTCTCAATGAGCAATGCATCATCCAAACACATTATAGAAATTAGAGCCTGCATTCCATTATGCATTCAGACATTTATAGCAGAATGATAAACCTGTCTGTACCTCAGGGAGTTGGCTTTATAAATCAAGGCTTCCTGTAAAAAGATTATAATCCTATTTGAAATTATTCGGGTTCGGGTTCTATATCTTCTTTCCATATCATGTTATCTCATGGGTGACTTCAACCTGCCTGATATCTGTTGGGATCTCAACACAGCAGAGAGGAGGCAGTCTAGGAGGTTCTTGGAGTGCATGGAGGACAGCTTCTTATCCCAGGTGCTGCGTGAGCCTACCAGGGGTAAGGCTATGCTTGACCTCCTCTTCACCAACAGGGAAGGGCTGGTGGGTGATGTGGTGGTCGGAGGGTGTTTAGGCACCAGTGACCACGACATAATAGAGTTTTCAGTATGCAGCCAAGCCAAGAGGGGCAGCAAGAAGACCTCCACTCTGGACTTCCGGAGGGCAGACTTCAGGCTGCTCAAGGAACTAATTCAGAAGGTTCCTTGGGAATCAGCCCTTAAAAACAAAGGGGTCCAGGAGAGCTGGACCTACTTCAAGGAAGAACTATTGAAGGTGCAAGAACAGGCTGTGCCGGTGTGCCGGAAGATGAGCCGCTGGGGCAGACGGCCAGCCTGGATGGGCAATGAACTTTTAATAGAACTTAGGGAAAAAAAGAGGGTGTATCATCTTTGGAAGAAAGGGGAGGCAACCTACAGAATGTTTAGGGATGTTGCTAGGTTGTGCAGGAAGAAAATTAGGGAGGCAAAAGCCCATTTAGAACTTAGACTGGCCTCTGCTGTGAAGGACAACAAAAAGTCCTTCTATAAATACATCAATAGCAAGAAGAAGGGCAAGGACAACCTCCACTCCTTGGTTGACACGGAGGGGAACGTTGTAACAAAGAATGAGGAAAAGGCAGAGGTACTTAACACCTTCTTTGCCTCAGTCTTCACTAGCAGGGCAGAACGTCTTCCAGACAGCTGGCCTGCAGAGCTGGCAGAAGGAGCCAGAGAGCTGCATAGTTTCCCACTGCTCCAAGAGGAAGTTAGAGATCTACTGAGCCGCTTGGACCCCCACAAGGCCATGGGACCGGATGGGATCCATCCTAGGGTGCTGAGATTGCTGACAGATGAGCTGTCCAAGCCACTTTCCATCATTTTTCAGCAGTCCTGGCTCACTGGAGAGGTCCCAGAAGACTGGAAGCTGGCTAACGTGGTGCCCATCCACAAGAAGGGCCGGTTGGATGAGCCAGGGAATTATAGGCCTGTCAGCCTGACCTCAGTGCCAGGCAAGATTATGGAACGGGTCATCTCGAGTGCGATCACACAGCACTTACAGGATGACCAGGGGCTCAGGCCTAGCCAGCATGGATTTAGGAGGGGCAGGTCCTGCCTGACCAACCTGATCTCCTTCTATGATCAGGTGACCCGCCTGGTGGATGTGGGGAGGCCTGTGGATGTGGTCTACCTGGACCTCAGCAAGGCCTTTGACACCGTTCCCCACAGCAAACTCCTGGCCAAGCTGGCAGCCCGTGGCTTGGACAGGAGCACACTGCGTTGGGTTAGGAACTGGCTGGAGGGCCGAGCCCAGAGAGTAATGGTGAATGGCACCACATCCAGCTGGCGGCCTGTCACTAGTGGTGTGCCCCAGGGATCAGTACTGGGCCCCATGCTCTTCAACATCTTTATTGATGATCTGGATGAGGGCATTGAGTCCATCATCAGTAAATTTGCAGATGACACCAAGCTGGGGGCAGCAGTTGATTTGCTGGAGGGCAGAGAGGCTTTGCAGAGGGACCTCGACAGGCTGGACAGATGGGCAGAGTCCAACAGCATGAGATTGAACACATCCAAGTGCCGGGTTCTGCAAATTGGCCACAACAACCCCAGGCAGTGCTACAGGCTGGGGTCAGAGTGGCTGGAGAGTGGCCAGGCAGAGAGGGACCTGGGGGTACTGGTTGATTGTAGGCTGAACATGAGCCTGCAGTGTGCCCAGGCAGCCAAGAAGGCTAATGGCATCCTGGCTTGCATCAGGAACAGTGTGGCCAGCAGGAGCAGGGAGGTCATTGTGCCCCTGTACACTGCACTGGTTAGGCCGCACCTTGAGTACTGTGTCCAGTTCTGGGCCCCTCAGTTTAGGAAGGATGTTGACTTGCTGGAACGTGTCCAGAGAAGGGCAACAAAGCTGGTGAGGGGTTTGGAACACAAGCCCTATGAGGAAAGGCTGAGGGAGCTGGGGTTGCTTAGCCTGGAGAAGAGGAGACTGAGGGGTGACCTTATTGCTCTCTACAACTACCTGAAGGGAGGTTGTAGCCAGGCAGAGGTTGGCCTCTTCTCCCAGGCATCCAGCACCAGAACAAGAGGACACAGTCTCAGGCTGCGCCAGGGCAGGTTTAGGCTGGATGTTAGGAAGAAGTTCTACACGGAGAGAGTGATTGCCCATTGGAATCGGCTACCCGTGGAGGTGGTGGAGTCACCTTCACAGGAGGTGTTCAGGAGAAGACTTGATGGGGTGCTTGGCTGTATGGTCTAGTTGTTGGGTGGGTTGGATTGTTTGATGGGTTGGACGCGATGATC